>WWET01004912.1:2295-23252 GCA_011038615.1 Limnodynastes dumerilii
ATAAATAACAGTGTAATAGTAACGCTGGTCAGTATCTGTGTAATAATATAATAATAATATAATAGTATTAGAGATGAGAGGTGATAAATAACAGTGTAATAGTAAAGCTGGTTAGTATGTTAGTGTGTAATAATATAATAATAATATAATAGTATTAGAGATGAGAGGTGATAAATAACAGTGTAATAGTAAAGCTGGTTAGTATGTTAGTGTGTAATAATATAATAATAATATAATAGTATTAGAGATGAGAGGTGATAAATAACAGTGTAATAGTAAAGCTGGTTAGTATGTTAGTGTGTAATAATATAATAATAATATAATAGTATTAGAGATGAGAGGTGATGTGCAAAGTATTCTCCCTGCATGCAAAGGATATAAATGTATTTGACTCCCTATAACATGCACAATGTTGTTTCCATGGTGTAAATTTCCATCTGTTGTCCTCTTATCTTCACACTCTGGATCTGGTCTGATTGTTTCCATGAGTTGTGTTGTTTTGAGCATAAATTGCAGGTTTCAAAAAAGTAAATTATAAAATATTTCCTTCCCTAACACTAAAGTTTTCCAACTCCTGGGGCTTTTCAGCAGATAATCTTTCCAATCACACAATCAAAAGACCGTTTCACCAGATATCTCACCAGTGTGTACTGTCCACAGACCCTTCACCAGATCTCCCCAGTGTGTACTGTCCACAGACCATTCTTCAGATATCTCACCAGTGTGTACTGTCCACAGACCATTCATCAGATATCTCACCAGTGTGTACTGTCCACAGACCATCTCACCAGATATCTCACCAGTGTGTACTGCCCACAGAGCCTTCACCAGATCTCACCAGTGTGTATTGTCCACAGACCATTCACCAGATATCTCAACAGTGTGTACTGTCTACAGACCATCTCACCAGATATCTCACCAGTGTGTACTGTCCACAGACCATTCCCCAGATATCTCACCAGTGTGCACTGTCCACAGCCCATTCAGTAGATATCTCACCAGTGTGTCCTGTCCACAGACCATTCCCCAGATATCTCACCAGTGTGTACCCACTTTTTGATAGAATGTCACAGTGACATAGTTACACCCACTTTTTGATAGAATGTCACACAGAGTGAGATAGCCACACCCCAGGGGTTGATTGGCCATAGTACTTACAGGGAATTTTCCTTCTACATCAGTGGCCTTTGTGGCCACTTAGCAGCTCCCTTTTTTATTTGAAGAAGACTAGGATGTTGACTGTCATGGGTGATGGTAGCTACATTTATGTCTTTATAGAATGGAGATCCTTAGAATGTTGTATGGGTATATTGGGTGGTAGTCACTAGGATGCTGTATGTTTCAGGTGGTGGTAACTAGGATGCTTTGTGTACTGAGTGGTGGTCACTAGGATGCTGTGCGTATAGGTTGGTGGTCACTAGGATGCTGTATGTATTGGGTGGTGGTCACTAGGATGCTGTATGTATTGGGTGGTGGTCACTAGGATGTTGTATGTTTCCTGTGGTGGTTACATGGGTGGCAGTGAATACTTGCATTGCTTAGATGTCACTATAAATCTCTTTATTGGTTTGTGAAAAATCAGTCAGTAGATGTTGTATTCACTAATAACTCCTTCATACACTTAATTGGTGATATATAACCCTGCCTCCTTATATTTAGCAGTGCTTTTCTTATTTATTTCTTCATTCTGTACTTATCCAGTTTACATATTTTTTTGACTCTGCCAATATTTGATTCCACCCACAAGTGTCCTTTAAGTTCCTAATCCGTCCCTGCCACGCCCACTTTTTTGATAGAATGTCACATAGAGTGACATAGCCCCGCCCACTTTTTTGATAGAATGTCACATAGAGTGACATAGCCCCGCCCACTTTTTGATAGACTCTCACACAGATTGCCATGGCACCCCCTTTTTGTATAGAATGTCATGTAGGGTGACGTAGAGTGCGTAAATTGGGACGGAGATGCGCATGCGTCTGACAGATGTTCCGCAACGGATCTCCAGGCGTATGGAATTTTTACGACAGGGGGCATTTAAATTTTGCAGTAGGGGTGGAATTTAGTGGTTGGGTGTGGATCAGCGGTGGTGCAGACGGGTGACTTATCACTGCCTTATATCAGCATAAGTCACTTCTATGCGTGCGGTAATCGTGCGGAGCTCAGGATCCGTTCCTGTATCTTTAATGTCGTTGTTTATTCACAATCTATATGTTTATCGCATTATATTAAGGTGTAATGTGTCGTTTCCTCCATGTTAAATATCTCTGGTCTTAACCCTGACCGAACTATGGCTTTCCTAATGCTAATTTGTACTTATGGGCCATTATTTCTTATTTTACGCTTTCTACATTTACTCAGTCACCATTATATCGTGTTTTATTCAGTAATATGTATTATGCACTTTTCTTTCCCAAGACTAACTGTGGAGGAAGGGTAAGTATCTCAGTGTAACCATCCAGACTCCAGCATCCATCGTCTCAGTGCCGAGCCTGGTGCCATGTATCACTGTCCATCATTTACTGTCATCAGTCACATCCTCAAGTCAACTCAAGTTCCCAGAGATGGAATGACATCATTTTGGACATAGGCCCTGATTCACACTTAAGAAGCTTATGTCTCTCTTCACATCTCATCCCCTCTGTCTCTCTTTACATCTCATCCCCTCTGTCTCTCTCCACATCTCATCCCATCTGTCTCTCTCCACATCTCATCCCCTCTGTCTCTCTTCACATCTCATCCCCTCTGTCTCTCTTCACATTTCATCCCCTCTCTCTCTCTTCACATCTCATGCTCTCTGTCTCTCTTCATATTTCATCCCCTCTCTCTCTCTCTTCACATCTCATCCCCTCTGTCTCTCTTCACATCTCATCCTCTCTCTCTCTCTTCACATCTCATCCCCTCTGTCTCTCTTCACATCTCATCCTCTCTGTCTCTCTTCACATCTCATTCCCTCTGTCTCTCTTCACATCTCATCCCCTCTGTCTCTCTTCACATCTCATCCCCTCTGTCTCTCTCCACATCTCATCCGCTCTGTCTCTCTTCACATCTCATCCCCTCTGTCTCTCTTCACATCCTATCCCCTCTATCTCTCTTCACATCTCATCCCCCCTGTCTCTCTCTTTACATCTCATCCCCTCTGTCTCTTTTCCCAGGATATCACAGCCGGGCACACTTGTAGTCTATCATTGACCAGTAGTTTTCCATACAGAGGGCCTATGTGAGAGGGTAAAGGTGTGGGAGCCTAAGTGGGCCACCCCTGTCACCCACTAAATAATAATAGAGCCCTAATTAGGATATGAACCTATAAGTCCTGTTACTGGAATGACCTGCTGGTACTTGTAGTTTCACAGCTGATTTACGCCTTAATCTGTTACAATTTTGGTTAATGAGGAACACTTGAGGCGTCCATTCATCACATCCATCCGCTAAATCATGGTATTTACAGCATGTCCTCTGGTGTCTGTCATGTAACATTGCTGCACATCGTCTTGTCCTATATGTCTGTATTACATGCATAACCCATCCCAGACTCCCGTGTGCATGATATGTTACTAGATATAACTGTAATGCTTTCACTCTCCTCTCAGCACAGTCTACCATGGACTTAACAGTTGCAGGATGTTTAGATTATATGGGTAATGGGACAGTCAATTGTAGGTAAATGCAGAGATCCAGACTTAAGTTCCCTTTAAGTACGTTCTCATGGAGTATTTACCCTATCGTAATTGTAATGCTGATTTAAGATGACCAAACCCTACCTTAACTTTTCCAAGCGTAACCGCGCTCGTACGTAGTGTCCTGACGGTCGAAACTGCCTCATCCAGCCCCTACTGTACAATTTAAATGCCTCCCTCCGCCTCCAGTGCGTATTTTTCGGCTAGAGTTGACACGCCCCTTTGTACGTAGTTACGAAATTGTTGCGACCGACCATCTGCCGTGCGCATGCGCAGAACATACAAACAGCCGAAGTTACGCAAGCAGCATGCGTATCTTCGCTGTCGTACGTACGTCTGGTTCTGGCCCAATGGGGCTGATCCAGACCTACGCCGCCCGACGTAAATCTCGGGCCGTTCTGCACTGGCGCCGGCCAGATGTTGGCCGGCGTAACTACGGCAACGCCCCGATATAGGATCGGGCGTCCGTAGTATCAGCGTAGTAAAGGCTGAGGGGGCGGGTGGAGGTAGTGTAATGAGGGAGGGAGGGGTTTTAGTAAACACGCTCCGGTCCCAGCGTATTTACCCTCGCTTACGCCGGCTGAAGTTAGGGTAGCCTTCAGCCGGCGTAAGCGAGGGTAAATACGCTGGGACAAGGGGAAGTGTCGGGGGGAGTGCCTGCCGATACGCTGTGCGTTAATACGCACTGCGCATCGGTATAGGCCTGGATCGGGCCCAATGTCCATAATATAGTGGCAGTAGTTAGTGGTAAAGGACAGCATAGTGTAAGGAATAGTGGCACAGAATTACAGTATGAAGAAACTCATGCAAAACATGTCCTGTTGCTAGGTAGCTGCATTCTAAACTGGAGGTGTTACCCCTAGCAACCAATCAGATAGTAGCTATGATCATATCCCCTGCATTCTAAGGGCTGTATTCAGAGAACCATTGCGTAGAAGTTCCGTGCATATTTTTACGATCTGATGGACTGCGCAGGCATAGTAACTACGTAATCTACGTTGATTTTAGGCACGGAACTCCAGGTACGGACTTGTAAATCGCACGTGAGCAAATACGTACAGAGGGGCGTAGTTATAATCCATCCAGAAAGAGAGACGTGAAAGTGGATGAGGGGAGGCATTTAAATGAGCGTTTGAGGGTGAGGTGAGGGCGCGGTTAGCTAGATACGCACATACGGAAGTATTATACGCTCGAAACTGCGCAGTTAAAGATACGGGGGGGGGTTGAGGCACTCGTAAGTCACCGTCAACATGTCCGTGTGAGGGAAGCGTCATGGGTGTCGCCTTGCAACGTCCGTGCGTATAATTGCGCACCTTTCGCGGACGGTTCCCTGAATACGGCCCTAAAACAATAAAAATGAAAGCTTGCATCTGATTGGTTGCGGAGGACAAATTCCCACTTTTAGTTGAAGGTTAGATACATGTCGTCCATACATATCAAAAACAGACCCAAGATCCCTACAGAGGGACTGAAAACTGAACCAAATCGCAGACCCTTCACTGTGCCGCATGTTTCTCTTGCAGACGTACACTGGATCTATTTTAGTTGCAGTCAATCCTTACCAGCTGCTACCCATCTATACCCCGGACCAGATCCGCCTGTACACCAACAAGAAGATCGGGGAGATGCCACCACACATATTCGCCATAGCCGATAACTGCTACTTCAACATGCAACGGAACAGTAAGGACCAGTGCTGTATTATAAGGTGAGCCTGCCCGCTCGGGGGCCATTCAGATACGGTCAGTTCTCTCAGCGGGTACAGGCCCTTTATACTTCACTTTAAGGGCCAAATTTACTAAGCTGCGGGTTTGGAAAAGCGGAGATGTTGCCTATAGCAACCAATCAGATTCTAGCTCTCACTTTGGGCCAGATCCAGACTCCCGCACATTTTCCGTACGTGCGGGGGGTCTGTCCGTCCAACAGAGAGAGGGGAGTGCATGTTCCCTATATCTCTCCCTCTCTCATGCAAGCTTTATGATAGCTTACACTGCCATAAGCCTGCCTTAAGTCAATCGTGCGGATGTAATTTGCATAATCAAGCCCCACCTCTAGAAATACTCTGAACAATCATTGGCGGTCAGTGGGCGGGGCTTCAGGACATGATTTGCATAAATCGTATCATCAAGCCACACCCCTGCCAAGGCATCTATTGCTTCCTTCCAGAATTGAAAAGTGGGCCACCCTGTTTAAGATGTCAACCTCTGACAGCTTCTTTCATGCCGACGGGCCCGCTCAGTCCCGCCCCCAATACTACATAGCTCTGCCGTCCAGACATGGCTCCTGCCTCCTTGCTATAGGGCCCAAGCCCTGATATGGGCTCTCTACGCAGTTCCGAGAACATTGGAGGGGGGTAAAAATTTTAAACATATTTGGGTAGATCCAGAACTACGTTTGCCGTACGTTTACTCGCGTAGCGTATTTTCGTGTGCGTATATTTTATACACTCCCCTAGTAACACCCCTTGAATGTACGTATTTTGTCAAAATACGCTTTCGAAACCCTGCCTTAACTTTTGCCGACGTAACCGCAGTGATCCGCTCACGTACTTATGGGCAACACGTATTTACGCAGCTAAGCCCGCCCATACTGTACACTTTAAATACAAACCTCCACCTACTTAACATATTTCAGACGTATTTTGGACTCACGTAAAATTGGCACACCCACACGTAAGGATTTATGTGACACATACGTGAATGGCCCATACGTTCACAATTACGCTACGTTACGGAGCGAATTTTCTATGGCTTGCATGCGCAGTACTTACCAAAAGGCGATTTTACGTCTCCGCCACGCGTAAATTCGCTCACAAGCGCTGTTCTGGATCTGGGCCATTTTTAAGCGATGGTCAGGAAACAGGTAATCACACAGGAACCTGTTGGCGTTAAAGTACAGTAAGGGCACGCCAAATTTCCCCCCTCGGCTCAGTGTAAAAATTACACTGTTGGTTCGGTCGTAGGCATATAGATATGTACAGGACCAGAGCCTGAGCAGTGTAAGAACTAATGATGATGATACGAGTCATAATGATGGACCATATTCACTTACCCGTCCTGCCACTAACCCGCCCCCACCCCTTATGGCACTTGCGAGTATCATAGGGCTACCTTATCTATCCGTCTCCCCCCTCCCGCTCCGATATGTCCAAACACTACAAAAATACAATACATGAATGGGCCTTCTAAACAGATGCGTATAACTGACAGTATGCTGGTAATTGAGAATGTTTTATGTTCATCTGCAAAATACACCAAAAATGCAAAAAGAACAATGGCCCAGATCCAGAACGATTTTGTATGTACTGCGCATGCGCTCGACAGATGAAACGCTACGTAATGTAACTCTGAGCGTATGGGCCATTCACGTATTATTTGCATAAATTCGTACGTGTGGGCGTGCCAATTTTACGTGAGACAAAAGAACGCCTAAATTACGCAATATAGGCGGGGGTTTTCATTTAAAGTGTACAGTATGGGCGTGCTTAGCAGCGTAAGTCCGTGTTGCTCATCCGTACGTGTGCGGACGAGAGCGGTTACGCAGCCAAAAGTTAAGGTAGGGTTTGGAAAGCGGTCAAAGTATGTACATTCAAGGGGTGTGTCTAGGGGAGTGTCTAGAAGGTGCGCACGCGTAAATACGCTACGCTGCTAAACGGATTGCAAGCGGAGTTCTGGATCTACCCCAATACTTTAATTACTGCAAAATGTAATTTCTTAGTTTATTGGTGATTAAAGCAGCTTGCATTCAGCGGAGGCTGAGATACTCGTCCATGCTGTCGCCATGGATAATAGTGCGTTACACGCTGATTGTGTTGTGATCTGTTGCAGTGGAGAGTCCGGCGCTGGGAAGACAGAAAGCACAAAATTAATTTTGCAATTCCTGGCGGCCATTAGCGGACAACACTCGTGGATAGAACAGCAAGTGCTGGAAGCCAATCCCATCTTAGAGGGTAAGTGCGCAAATTCCAAGACCAGTGGAGCAGTAGAAGAGAGCGCCACCTGCTGTCCTTCCGTTGCTATCACTCTAGTAATGTTTAGCCTGTAGCTGTTGCTCAATGTCAAGATTATGTACAACGCCTAGAGGGTTTACTACATAATGGATCTGAATCCTGACCTCCGCACGCACAGAGGTCTGTCAGTCTGCGTGGAAGAAGGGAGAGAATTCCCCTGTCAATCCTTTCTGTCGTGCAGACTGTAGGGGCGCTATGCTGCCATAAGGTGGCCTTAAGTGCGGATCATCTAGCGTGCGGAATTCGGCTGTGGTGCGGGGGTCTGGATCCGGTCCAATAAAATATTATTAAACATAAAGCTTATGATTTGCACTTTCAGCTTTTGGAAACGCCAAGACGATTCGCAACGACAATTCCAGCCGCTTTGGAAAATACATCGACATCCATTTCAACAAGAAGGGAGCCATAGAAGGCGCTAAGATCGAGCAGTATCTGCTGGAGAAGTCTCGCGTCTGCCGACAGGTGAAAGATTGTTCTCCCGTATGATATGTTGTCTATGGGGACTCTTGTTCATTCCAGAGTTTAAGTTAACGGAGACAACGTATTAGAAGATAGACAGGGAGGGGCGGATCTAGAATTCAATTTTAGGGGGGGTGGTTAAATTATGACCACTCCTCTTTTATTTTTAACCCCCATCCACCATCCTCCCATATTCACTCTCTCTCTCACACTGGGCCATGTTCACAGATCCGTTTTTTAAAAGTACGCAATTATACGCACACACGTAAGCAATGCAACACCTACCAACACCCATGAGGAAAAGCAGCCTTGTTCAAGTAAACTTTAGGAAGAGCAGTACGGAAGGTGTTGCAGTAGTCCCTCCAGGAGAGCGTTGGTGCGGGAATTGGAGAGTCAAGGATTACACCTTGAGGGGTAGGGTTTATAGCGTTATCGGCCCGGATTCAGACTTCTATGTTAGATTGGGTCAGATCCCCCAAAGACTCATATAGAGCGTCAAACGCTCCACATTAGCATTGTAACCAGTCTCTGTCACACGGACTGAATTCCGATAGCCAGGGAAGCGTCCATTCAGTCCTGGAAGTCTTGTTCACTAGCCATTAATTAGGAACTGTACATCATAATAAGAGGGAACGCCTACACTGTATCATAATAAGAGGGAACGCCTACACTGTATATCATAATAAGAGGGAACGCCTACACTGTACATCATAATAAGATGGAACGCCTACACTGTATATCATAATAAGAGGGAATGCCTATACTGTATATCATAATAAGAGGGAATGCCTACACTGTATATCATAATAAGAGGGAACGCCTATACTGTATATCATAATAAGAGGGATTGCCTATACTGTACAATGTACTAATAGGGAACGCCTATACTGTACATTACAATAAGAGGGAACGCCTATACTGTACAATATACTAAGAGGGAACGCCTATACTGTACAATATACTAAGAGGGAACGCCTATACTGTACATTACACTAAGAGGAAACGCCTATACTGTACATTATACTAAGAGGAAACGCCTATACTGTACATTATACTAAGAGGGAACACCTATACTGTACATTGTACTAAGAGGGAACGCCTATACTGTACATTATACTAAGAGGGAACACCTATACTGTACATTGTACTAAGAGGGAACGCCTATACTGTACATTATACTAAGAGGGAACACCTATACTGTACATTGTACTAAGAGGGAACGCCTATACTGTACATTATACTAAGAGGGAACACCTATACTGTACATTGTACTAAGAGGGAACGCCTATACTGTACATTATACTAAGAGGGAACACCTATACTGTACATTGTACTAAGAGGGAACGCCTATACTGTACATTATACTAAGAGGGAACACCTATACTGTACATTGTACTAAGAGGGAACGCCTATACTGTACATTATACTAAGAGGGAACACCTATACTGTACATTGTACTAAGAGGGAACGCCTATACTGTACATTATACTAAGAGGGAACACCTATACTGTACATTGTACTAAGAGGGAACGCCTATACTGTACATTATACTAAGAGGGAACACCTATACTGTACATTGTACTAAGAGGGAACGCCTATACTGTACGGAGTGTAGCGAACTTACGTGCACGAAAATACGCTCCACGAATAAACGTACGGCAAACGTAGTTCTGGATCTACCCCAATGTATTAGAAGATAGACAGGGAGGGGCAGATCTAGAATTCAATTTTAGAGGGAGTGGTTTAATTATGACCACTCCCCTTTTATTTTTAACCCCATCCACCATCCTCCCATATTCACTCTCTCTCTCACACTGGGCCATGTTTACAGATCCGTTTTTTAAAAGTACGCAATTATACGCACACACGTAGCAATGCAACACCCACCAACACCCATGAGGAAAAGCTGCGTTGTTCAAGTAAACTTTAGGAAAGTCAAGAAAGTGAAGGTTTATATTGGGGAAGAGCAGTACGGAAAGTGTTGCAGTAGTCCCTCCGGGAGAGCGTTGGTGCGGGAATTGGAGAGTCAAGGATTACACCTTGAGGGGTAGGGTTTAGAGCGTTATCGGCCCGGATTCAGACTTCTATGTTAAATTGGGTCAGATCCCCCAAAGACTCGTATAGAGCGTCAAACGCTCCACATTAGCATTGTAACCGGTCTCTGTCACACGGACTGAATTCCCATAGCCAGGGAAGCGTCCATTCATTCCTGGAAGTCTTGTTCACTACCAATTAATTAGGAATGCCTACACTGTATATCATAATAAGAGGGAACATCTACACTGTATATCATAATAAGAGGGAACGCCTACACTGTATATCATAATAAGAGGGAACGCCTACACTGCATATCATAATAAGAGGGAACGCCTACACTGTATACCATAATAAGAGGGAACGCCTATACTGTACATTACACTAAGAGGAAACGCCTATACTGTACATTATACTAAGAGGAAACGCCTATACTGTACATTACACTAAGAGGGAACGCCCACTTCTGAACTCTGCCTCACCACTCTGTCGGAAGATGTCCAAAGAGTTATGTGCCGGCTCCTAATTTCATGATGAGGTGATTTCCGTACATTATGGATACACAGCACATGGAATTCTGCCTCTGCACGGGAAGCATACATACGAGACACAAATGGTGGGAAGCCATTTGTCTTTCTAAACATACAGCAAGGGCTTGGCTTAGCCTTTACGTAGGATTCAGGATTCCTCACGCACAGAGATGAATGCGGAATGTTTAGGATAATTCCCAGGAAAATGCCCTGCTCTCTTACATACGGGTATCTGGATACCAAAATCCTCCTCAACGGATGCTAACGTACAGAGTAAGCCCTTAAGTCTGAATCAGGTTCATTACTTTTAAGTCTGGATCAGGATCATTGGGGTAGATCCAGAAGATACGCAGAACAAAAAATTGGCCTTGATCCTATGGAAACCAATGGAACTAGTGGGAAAATCGGAAGTCAGCAATCCATAGAATAAAGTGGTAGAAAAACATATTGATGTCTAATTATTGGGCTCTAAATCCAGAGTTCAGATTTTGTCCCATTTTCCGAGCATTCTGATCAGATCTGAGCATCGTGATACCCGAGCAGAACGCATTGCGGCGGTCAAAACTTAGGAGCAATGGGCCAGATCCTGCACTAAGTCCGACAAGGGACTTAACCCGACTCATTTGCGTAAGTCCCCTGTCTCGGAACATCTGCGAAGGTGCGCGCCATGTGTTCAGACGGAGTCCGTACTAACGTACGTAACGAAGAGCGTAACTACGGACCTCCGTACACATGTAAAGCATGCAGGGGTTAGGATCTGGCCCAATGGGCCTGATCCAGACCTACGCTCATGAAACGCTCATGTGCGTAGCGTATTTACGCCGTCGTACCTCCGATGCACTCCCCTCGGCGCTCCCCTTGTTCGTACTTACTTTTGCTTTCTTACACCCAGCAAACCCAACCCTAACGTTTCTGAGCGTAACCGCGGGCGTCTGTAAGCTCATTGCGTAGTTATGACGCTTAGCACGCCAATACAGTACGATTTAAATGCTTCACCCCGCCCTCGGTTCGTAACTACGGGTTTCGTATGGTAGACACGGCCCCTCAAGCGTTAATACGAAGCTGTTATGATCAAGGCCCATACACTCAGAATTTTGAAGCCTAACATGAGCGCAAGATCTGACCCGTGCATGCGCAGTAAGTACAAATGGCCGTAAAAACGCAACCGAGCGTAGGTCTGGATCAGGCCCATAGAGTTCAAGAATGGCAGTATTGCTCACTTGTTTCATTATAGTTTAAACAATCATTATAAAACAAGACTGGATGGGCAAGAGGACCCTGCTCACAAGTTTACAATCTAGAGGACATCAGGGTTTGATACATAGGGCCTGATCCAGAACTACGCGCGCTGTACTAGCTACGGCGGGCGTAAGCGTAGCTATAGCAACACCCGATCAACGATCGGGCATCTGTAGGAACAGCGTAGTGACGCTGGAGGGGGCGTCCCCCAGCGTTACTACGTTTAGGTTAGTGAAGGTGGGCAGGGGGAGTTAGTTTAATGAGGGAGGGAGGGCTTAGCGTAACAACGCTCCTGTACGAGCGTATTTTCCATTACTTAGGCCAGCTGAAGTTAGGGTAGCCTTCAGCCGGCGTAAGCAAGGGGAAATACGCCCGCACAGGGGGAGTGTCGGGGAGAGTGGATGCCGATACACTGTGCTTTAGTAACCACAACGCATCGGCGTAGGTCTGGATCAGGCCCAGTGACACTAACTGACCAATCGAGGGGCCGGGTTGTGGCGTCAAGTGGGCATAACTTCTTATTCCAATGTACAATATAGGCGTCTCCTCTGGACGCACTCCCATCCAGGCTGCTGCTGCCATTTCCTGTGCGCTGGGGTCAGAAAATAATTTGCATATGCTCCGGAGCCTGGATAGTGCCGTCCAGTGTTAGTGGAACCCTCAGCACCTGGGACCTTTCACAGATTATTGGATCCCAGTGAAAGAAGTTTGGGAACCTGCACATGGGCTGTGAGAGGTGGGAGCCAGGTCCTATAATAATGGTGTTAGAGGAGTGACAGGGAACCTGTACTGTACACGATGGATTATGTTATAATGGTGATCAATGTTTTCCAGGCTCAGGATGAACGGAATTACCACGTGTTCTATTGTATGCTGAAGGGCATGTCCTCAGATCAGAAGAAGAAGTTAGGACTTGGAAAAGCCACCGACTACAACTACCTCTGCATGGTGAGCATCTCCATAGACCAGACACAGGCAATGTGCTGTGCTTCAATAACTTTATAGATAGCGCTATTTCCTGGCCAACCCTATGGCTCTCCAGGTGTAAAACTACGAGTCCCAGCATGCTCTGACTGCATAGGAAGAGCTGATACCGGACAAAGCATGCTGGGACTCGTAGTTTCACAACACCTCGAGAGCCACGGGTTAGCCAGGCCTGCTCTATTTTCTTTACAGCAGCCGCATACCGGGGGCCGATGCGGACCTGAGTGCACGCCTGTTGGCGCAGGGGATCTCTTTGTTTTTTTGCACTGCGCATGCTAAAAAAAACACACTGAAAATGATGCGTAATACAGACCCCAACACACGTCACTGAATGATCGCTTGCATTCTGAGGGGCCTGTTGTGGGAGGGAAGGGGCGGAGGCACATAGGCCCAGATCCAGACCTACGTTCTTGTTACGTTTGTTAGCGTAGCGTATTGACGCTATCGTAAGCACTATGCACTCCCCCGGGCGCTCCCATCGGGCGGACGGACTTTTGCTGATTTACGTCTACCAAACCCTACCTTAACTTTCCCAAGCGTAATCGCTCACGTACATACCGTCCTGACAGACGTAACTGCCAAACCCAGCCTTCCTCCGCCTCCAGTGCGTAGTTGGAGCGTAGATACGGCTAGCGTATTATTGGCACGCCCCTTCGTGCGTAATTACTGCAATGTTACGGCCGCCAAGATGTACGTGTAACATCTGTGCAGAACATACTAACAGCCGAAATTACGCTACCAGCTAGTGTAACTTCGCTGTCATACATAGGTCTGGACCTGGCCCATCGTCAGTTTATAGTAGGAGCAAACGTAGGCGTAAGTACGTACATTATAGGGCAAAAGGGTGTTTCTCGCAGATATCACACGTCGCAGCAGCAACGGCGGTCATTTTTTGATTGCTCCAGAGAAGACAGCAGAAATCCGCAAGTAATCAGGATCCGATCACTCCAACGGCGACAGTGAGTATCTTCCCCTAGCGCTAAGCCTGACCCTAACCCTCCCCATCTATCAGCCTCACCTTAACCCTCCATGTCCCACAGCCTAACTCTAACTGGGTGTGGGTCTCCGGTTCAAAGGGCTCTTTTTCCAAAGGGCCGTTCTCTCCCAGGCATTTCCGAAGTGCCTGGGAATACGATTGCTTCTGCCTCGTCGAGGTAAAGCAGTCGATATTCGCAAGGATGAACAGGCAACAGCAAATGATAGGTATGAATCTAACCCCTTTTCCTACTCCTAACCCTACCCTTACATTACCCTAACCCTAACCTTCCCTTCCCAGCAGCTTGACCCTAACCCACCCTTCCCCTCCCTGCAGCCTAACCCTAAGACTCCTCTCCCCACAGCCTAACCCTAAGACTCCCCTCCCCGCAGCCTGACCTCAAGACTCCCCTCCCCTCACCCTGACCCTAACACTCCCTTCCCCGCAGCCTGACCTTAACCCTCCCTTCTCCCTAGTCTGACCCTAACCCTCCCTTCTCTATAGCCTAACCCAGGAATAGGCAAACTGCGGCTCTCCAGGTGTTGCGAAACTACAATTCCCATCAAACCTTGTCAGGTACCAGCTAAGCTTTTGGAGGTAAGCATGCTGGGACATGTAGTTCCACAGCACCTGGAGAGCCACAGTCTGCCTATCCCTAGCCTAACCCTAAGATCCCCCTTTCCGCAGCCTAACCCTCCCTTCCTAAGAGCCCCCCCCCCATCCTCTAACACTAAAAATCCCCAGGGAGGTTACTCACCTCTTCAGAGCTGTCAGCTGTGGCGGGGGGGGGGCGGCAGCCTGACCCTAAGACTCCCCTCCCCACAGCCTGACCCTAAGACTCCCCTCCCTGCAGCCTGACCCTAAGACTCCCCTCCCCACAGCCTGACCCTAAGACTCCCCTCCCTGCAGCCTGACCCTAAGACTCCCCTCCCCACAGCCTGACCCTAAGACTCCCTTCCCTGCAGCCTGACCCTAAGACTCCCCTCCCCACAGCCTGACCCTAAGACTCCCCTCCCTGCAGCCTGACCTCAAGACTCCCCTGACCTTAATCCTTCATGTCCCGCAGCCCATCTCCATTACACAACCTACTGTATTTCAGACCATTGCGTTAACATTTATCATTCCAATGCACTGTGGCCAACTCAAATTAAAAAAATATCAAATATAAATTTTGAGGGGTTTTTCATATGCTGCACTTTTGCATCAGCACCATCACTGAAGCATTTGCACAAAGCATAACCGCCATTTCCTCTTTACATTACAGTCTATTACCTGCCCTTGTGAGTGGATCGCTGGGGAAAGGGAACATATCTGGTAACACAGCTGCATTGTGATTGGCTGCTCTGTGTCCATAGGTTACCTGCTGTACTTGCCTCGGGATTCAGAACTACAGCTGTGTGCACCTTAGGATTCCATGTAGGCCGCCATGTTTTTTGCGTAGGATGCGCCGGTTTTTGCATTCAGAATTCCAGAAAGAAAAGTCATCTGTGATTGGCTGCTCAGTGATGGATAAAACTTTACCAGCCAATCACATCTTGCCTGTAAACACACTCACTCTGGTACCTCTCCCTGTAGTACAGTGATAGTCTGTCAGCGAGTCTCATTCATTGCCCCCCTCATCCTCTATAACCCCCTCCTCTATAATACAGGCTGCTATGTCTTGCAGGGGAGCTGCACCACCTGTGACGGCAGAGACGACAGCAAGGAATACGCCAACATTCGTTCAGCCATGAAAGTATTGATGTTTACGGATACCGAGAACTGGGAGATCTCCCGCCTCCTGGCTGCCATATTGCATATGGGCAACTTACGCTATGAAGGTAACAGATGGCTGCCATGTGACTGCAGACCCTCCAACATGACCCATTCCATTAGGTAAAACTGAATCCGCTCCTGAACTTCCAACTGTCATTCACCTGGTTTACATAAATTAACTGACATTTAAAAAACAATTTGTCTCTTCAACAAAGGTGGTTACCATAGTAACTGACAGCTGGAAACTGAGGAGCAGAGTATTTTGTACCTAATGGAATGGGTCATGTTGGAGGGTATGTGGGTGGAGTCATACAGGGAGCATTGCTGGCGTGCCCGCATATCATTGAGGATCGCTGTTTGTTTCCGCAGCCCGCATGTACGATAACTTGGACGCCTGCGAAGTGGTTTATTCCACCTCATTAACCACAGCAGCGACGCTACTGGAGGTGAGTTACCGCTTCCCAGCGCTCCTACTGTGACACTACATCTCCCAGCAACCCCCAACAGCTGGTATGGCAAAGAAGGGCGGTCTGCATCCCTATCATTCATTGGTTCGCTCCTTGTCTTAGGTTGAGCCCCAAGACCTGATGAACTGTCTGACGAGCCGGACCATCATCACCAGAGGGGAGACCGTGTCCACCCCCCTCAGCATGGAACAGGCTCTGGATGTCAGGGACGCTTTCGTTAAGGTAAATAACATCATCTTATTACTAGACTTTCTCATGTATTGTAACCTTTATATTACAGAGCTGCCAATAAATGATGTTTCATTATAGCAAACATACAGATAGATAGATAGATAGATAGATAGATAGATAGATAGATAGATAGATAGATAGATAGATAGATAGATATGAGATAGATAGATAGATAGATAGATAGATAGATAGATAGATGAACATACATACATATACATATACATACAAACATATATACATACATACATACACATATACATATACATACATATACACATACATACATACATACATACATACATACATATACACATACATACATACATACATACATACATACATACATACATACATAAATACATATACACATACATATACACATACATACATACATAAATACATATACATATACACATACATACATACATACATACACTGTCTACAAGTCCATTCCCTGCAGTGTTTGTACTCTCTCCGTGCATATTCAGGATATGGTAAGACACTGAGCCCCTCTGTAATTGATTATTCTTCCTGGCGTTCTAGGGAATCTACGGGCGCCTATTTGTGTGGATTGTAGAGAAGATCAACGCCGCCATCTACAGACCTCTCTCCCATGAACCGAAAATCGTCAGGAGATCCATCGGGCTTCTGGACATCTTTGGGTTTGAGAACTTCACAGTAAACAGGTATAATAAACAGGTCAGGCTCTGGGGAGAACGCCGTTAGTGATTAGAGAATTGGCGCCATATATGCGATACAGACGCAGTGAGCGGAAAGGAAGAAGACAGTGGGGCTGATTCAGAAGCACGGGCAAAGTATCATGCATCGAGCATCCCTTATATTGCGTACATCTGAGCGCAAAACATGGGCGGGCCGCGTGCAATCCAAGGGGGCGTGTCTTGGTACCTATTACACGTGTACACTAAAGAAATAACAAAGGAGGAATGTGTTTAAAACAATTTATTGATGGAAAAATGTATTTTTTATTTCCATATACCGGTATGTTAAATATCTGACACCTACACAATGCTCCACCAGCGATATCACAACTTTTCGTATTGTGTTTGAGTTCTGAAATTCTGTTGCAATGGCCCGATATTGGCCGTTCAGGTGCATCTGTTGTACATGTCCTTACTGGACCTCGACTACGTCCCTCCACCCCCTTTCCTCCCACAAATGCCCTTCAGAGCGCATGAGGCGGCAGCGCCAGTTGTGTTCGGATCTGGATTGCCCACTATTGCATGCACAGGGTTTCCGATCACGCCGACATAGACTACTCCATTGGTCGATCGTTGACCTCTGGGTTGGCGCCTTTATCTAAGATATATCTGGTCATAAAACACCGCGCATCCAGGTGCCAATCCAGGTTTATAAACCATGGAGTAGATGCAGACCCCCGCACGCTTTACGTGTGTGCAGGGGTCTGTAGTTACGCTTCCGTAACGGAGAGTGTACGCCCCCCTGAACTCCTCGCTGTCGGTAGAAAGTGTCCAGATTCCTGCCTTCACTTTTATGACTAGGGGCCGGATTCAGAGCACCTGCGCTCTAAAAGAAACATAGATGACGTTAGAAAATGACTGCGCATGCGCAGTATCTCAAGTCGGAAAACACGGTGCGCATATGCAGTGCGTTCGGTGCTCTGAATCCAGCCCTAGGTTTGCCATATGGATTGCATTTTTAGAACCCAGTATGTTCCACCATCAGAATCTGGGGGGCGCCCCCCGACCGCCATCTGCATCCCGCCACTTACACCGCCATCTTTTCTCCTGGCGCAGCTTCGAACAGCTCTGCATAAACTTTGCCAACGAGAACCTGCAGCAGTTCTTCGTCCGCCACGTCTTCAAATTGGAGCAGGAGGAGTACAACCTGGAGAACATCAACTGGCAGCACATTGAGTTCACGGACAACCAGGATGCGCTGGACATGATCGCCATCAAACCCATGAACATCATCTCCCTGATCGATGAGGAGAGCAAGTTTCCTAAGGTGACGGTTGTGTCTGTTTATTGATTTTCTATACAGCAATCGCTCGTTCACATAAAAGAAACACTGATATTTCTGCTCAGGATTTTTACTTATAATTTGTCCTGTTTTTAGATTTTGAACTAGATTTGTAAAACATTCCCAAGACGTTACCCGGTGGACATTAGGAAGTCCTCAATGGACCAGATGTAGATATAAGGGAACAGATTCACTCTTGCGTGTGTGATCCATGGGTGCAGATACACATGTATCCATACCTACTTCTCCTGTCCCCTCTAACTGTGCGGAGTTTCCTTCTTACCTTTACTCCCCCCGTCCTCCCGGCTAATCTAAATCCCAACCCCCACCCACTTCAGCAGACCCTCCAACATGACCCCCTCCATTCGGTACATAATACTCTGCTCCTGCTCTTCCTTCCTAATCTGTGATTGCAGTCACCTGTGTTACACACCTTTCTATTCAAATAACGAGTATAACACAGGTGACTGCAATCAGAGATTAGAAAGGAGGAGCAGGAGCAGAGTATTATGTACCCAATGGAGGGGGTCATGTTGAAGGGTCTGCTACTGTGTAGGCAGCATTACGCCACCTCTTTCTTCCTAAACAACTCAGTGTGGTCTTTAAAGATCGAGAATCGTGCGTATATTTAGGATATTTAGGATCTTTAATATCCTCATGATTCATGGCTAAGCAAAGAAACCCATTAATTGATTTAATTAAGAAGCAGATTCATTTTCTTATGCTTTCTTTGGGAAAAAAAAATTGTTCAAAATTGCAGTATGCAAAAATGTAGAAAATTATTAAAATCATAAACACTAATTGAAGAATGAATAAAGAACCAATGAGCTTTGAAAGCTGTTATAACATAAATATCAAAATAATAAATATCTACATAATTTAGACCTAAACAAAATTCATGTCTCACACAAACAAGACAAACATGTTACAAGCGGAATAAGAAAAGACATCTTATGTTTAAAAAAAATGTTTACAACAAACAATGAAATCTTGTACAAACTTCAAGTAAATGTAAATAATTTAAAGTCAAACACAAAATGGTGACATAAAAGCAGTTTTTAAAGATGAGCCCTTAATTGTTTCAACCAAAGTAAACAAACAGAGAAGCACGAGGCTTTGTCTCTCTGTTACCCGTGCGGATGTCAACTTAAGAATGGTAGTGGAGCATTCTTATCTCTTCCCGTGCGTATGTTACTCTGCTCAAGCCCTTCTTAGCTGTAAATCATTCCTAAGTCTCGAGGAACGCCCAAACTGTACATTAGTAGCCTGAATGCTGCTCATTTGTATTGAGTCTTGCCCCTCTAGCCACACATGCAGAAGTCATTACATTCCTAAGCATGAACCATTCCTAAGTAGCCGTTCTTATCTGTGAATCATTCTTACTTGGTTTCAGTGCGTAGTTTTGCGTTCTGGGCATGCTCAGTTTAAGTGTTCTTAAATATACGCACAGAAATCCTGTTCTTATTTAGTTGTGAATCAGGGCCTTATTGGCAAAGAAAGGTCTCACCTGTCCCCAGCAGTCTCCCAGCAGCAGCTGCAGACTCCTCCTCTGGCGCTGTCAGGACCTTCGGGCTTCCTCTTTTCTGTACATGTGTGACTGGCCACCGCTCACACAGAACAGAGCAATCCTGAAGGAGGAGGAGCCACGCCGAGGGTCACATGACACGCACATTGTGTAAATATTGACGTTCTGGATCTCCATGATGTACCGTACATGGTATATATGGTCCATATAATATAAATCCCAGAATCCTTTGATGGCAGGTAACGTTCACATTCAAACTGATTAGATAAATCTCAAGCTTTTGAGCCCGATTCAATTTGCTTTGCACCCGCGTTACTTGCGATGTGAAGCTAATTCCACAAATTTTTAATTGTGGATATTTAGGCGCATAGAAATCGGTGAATTTTTGCTACCGTGAATGACAGGGAAAAAGCGCACCGCAAGCTTTTTCCCGTCATCGCGGCAAATTGAATGGAGCACTATAAGTCAGCAGGTTACATAGAACACGTGTGGTATTTGTGATACGTGAAATGGCGTCTTAGGAAGTGCTTGTGTCTCCTCAGGGCACAGACACCACGATGCTGCACAAACTCAACAACCAGCACAAACTCAACACCTTTTACATCCCACCCAAAAACACCTATGAGACGCAATTTGGCATCAATCACTTTGCCGGCATCGTCTACTATGAAACCAAAGGTGAGAGCCGGCCTGGTATTGTATTTATGATCATTGTCACCCTGCTCATACGTAGAAAAGAAACGGACAAAATGGTGGCTGTTCAGACTAGAACGCAATGCACCGGAGCGACAGTCTGTGATAGAAGAGGTGTCACAGGTATGGGAAGGGGTGGAGTAACGTGAGGTAGCCCATTTACAGTAAAATACCCCTTGCACGGACGGCACTTCTGTACCTTGGACCAACCTTAAAGAAAAATGGTGGCTATGCGGAAAGTAAAATCTTACGGAAGGTTTTAACCAAAGCCTTACTGCACGAATGAAATACCTGAAAAAGCTGCCATCAGTGACCATTACTGGGTCATGCTGATCATGTGACCACTCCCTGCAGTTGACGTCAGCCATGTGCACGGGGGG
>WWET01004912.1:23303-34877 GCA_011038615.1 Limnodynastes dumerilii
GAGATCTCAGGAACTAGGGAGCCAGTGCGCTAATTGTTGGGTCTCTCTCTATCCGCTACCAGTTTCCTGCTCTCTGTTGGGATATAAATATATTATAGACTGTACAAAGAAGGACAACCACAATGGTGGATGGTCTACATAACAAAACCTACCCGGGAGATCTTTATACGTATTCTTTATTCAACTGGCCAGACCGAATGGCCCGTGTAACTCTATCCGCTACAAGTTTCCTGCTGTCTGTTGGGATATAAATATATTATAGACTGTACAAAGAAGGACAACCACCATAACAAAACCTACCCGGGAGATCTTTATACGTATTCTTTATTCAACTGGCCAGACCGAATGGCCCGTGTAACTCTTATCTGCCATCACTTTCTATGTAGTTTGGAGCAGAGAAGGGAAAGGGGGGACATAACAGAAACTTTCATATATATATTAAATGACAGCACAGAAAGAGCAGTAGATTAGTGGAATAGCCTCCTAACAGAGGCGGTAGAGGTTAATACAATTTAAACATGCTTGGGATAGACATTAGGGAATCCATACAAGTAGCTTGGGTTAAAATAGATTTCAGGTTACCAAAGATTAAAATAAAATGGTCAGACTGGATGGGCCGAGGGGCTCTTATCTACCATCGTTACCATAGTTACTGGCGGGCTGCTTACCTGTTCTGTACTCTCTCCTGCAGGATTCCTGGAGAAGAATCGCGACACCCTTCACGGGGACATCATACAACTGGTTCACTCATCCAAGAACAAATTCATTAAGCAGATCTTCCAGGCTGACGTGGCCATGGTAACTATACAGCATGAGACGATACTCTAGACAGACGTTCCGTCAGTATATTATAATATTATCTGCATCAGTGGCCATTTGTGATGTCTTTGGTGTTCTGATGTCATCAGCGGGACATAAGAATATCTGGAGTCACCTCGGATTTGTGTGACCTGTAAGCCATCAGACTATAGCCGTGTGCATTTATATGCTTATAGAATCCTTGGTGACTTCTAATATCCTTAATATGACCAGCAGGGGGCGCTGCATACTCTATATCAGGGGTTCTCAACCTTTTTTGAGTGAGTACCAGTTACCTGTTAAGGAATGAGGTTGAGTACCACCTTCAGAATCGCAGCAAAAATGAGCATTGCGCATGCTCAGAACCGGGAGCGCGCTCAGACGTATGGGCGGAAGTGCAGGGAAAAGTCCCTGAGATTACGAGCTATGTTTCCACCATCTCAGAGATAGTGGAAATGTACAGCACAGGTTATTCACATAGAAAATTACCCATGTGCTTAGTTTAAAATAAAAAAAAACGATGCTTATTTAATACATATTAAAAATGTTTTATTTTTTATTACTTTTATTTTTTATTTTATTTTATTTACATTATGCCAGCATAGTAGCAGGAAAACTATGCTCAGGCATTAAGGTTGTAAATTCAGGTGCTGTCCAGAACTAAGGCGCAATAAAGTGCTATAAATATATTTAAAAAATGTTAAAGGTATATAAACTACAGGCAATGCCGGAGAATATGTATAAATAAATCAATAAAAGGTGGGTATACTGGGCACCTTCAAAACGATTTTCAGAGTTATTTAGTGGGGATATAATGGTTAGCATAATGATAAACTATTTTACGTGTTTAGAAAAAAGTGCAAATAAAGTGCAATAATAATTATCCCAATTAACCAGTTAGCATAAAAAAAAATAATGCTATGTTCAGTATACCCACCTTTTATTCATTTATTGATTTATTTATTTCTATATATTCGCCGGCATTGTATGTACTGAAAATCGAATTTATATACCTTTAGTGTGTTTTTTTTTTTTATATTTATAGCACTTTATTGCATCTTATTGTTGAGAAAAAAAGTTCTAAAAAACGCTTACCTCACAAATCCAGGCCGCCAGAAGGGGGAGCAGAGGAGCGGGGAACGTCCTCAGCGTCCAGCCAGGGGAAGTCAGAAGAAACACTCGCGAGAGTAAAGCCTTACTCTCGCAGAGTGTTGAAGATATCCGCTGGCTGGACGCTGAAATGTTGTTTAGTGTGACAAGGCTTGAACTGATCTTTACTGACAGGGGGGTAGATCCAGAACTGCGTGTGCCGTACGTTTATTCGCGGAGCGTATTTTCGTGCGCGTAAATTCGCTACACTCCCCTCGGCACACCCCTTGCCTGACGTATTTTGTCAAGATACGCTTCCCAAACCCTACCTTAACTTTTTCTCACGTAACAGCGTACGTCCGCTAACGGACGTATAGACTACGTGAACGTACGCCGCTTAGCACGATCATACTGTACACTTTAAATACAAACCTCCACCTACTTCACGTAAATCGAACGTATTGTTGTCGCACGTAAAATTGGCACGCCCACACGTAAGTATTTACGTGACACATACGTGAATATCCCAATACATTCACAATTACGCTACATGAATGTGCGTATTTTCTATGGTGCGCATGCGCAGTGCGTTCTAAACTGCGATTTTACGTCTCCGCCACGCGTAAAATCGCGTCCAAGCGTAGTTCTGGATCAGGCCCAGGGTGAGTAAAAATCAGCTTAAGTCTGGCACTAAACAACATTACAGCGTTCCAGAGGACTGTTGCGGCTGCCAGCTGCGTACCACCTGACAGAGGTACGGGTACCACCAGTGGTTGCGTTGAGAACCCCTGCTCTATATCACTGGTTCTCAATCTTTTTTTGGGGGAGGATTACCTTACTTTTATTATTAGCGCTTATTTATATAGCGCCACAAATTGTCTGCAGCGCTTTACAGAGAACATTAGACATTCACATCAGTCCCTGCCCCTATTGGAGCTACATACTAAGATCCCTAATACAGACAGAGGTCCAGAGCTACATTTCAAGGCGTAGCGTAATTACTATGCACTCCCTTCGCCTAAGCACGCCCAGACTATGATTTAAATGCCTCACCCCGCCTCCGAAACGTAATTACGGGTGTCGTAATTACGTAATTCCTTCGTAGTTACGTAGTTTTTGGGAGTGTGGGAGGAAACCGGAGTGCTCAGAGGAAACCTACACAGACACAGGGAGAACATACACACTCCACACAGATAAGGCCTAGTCCAGGAATTGAACTCATGACCTCAGCGCTGTGAGACACAAGTGCTACTCACTGAGCCACCGTGTTTCACTTACCCACTCTCTGGTATAACTCCCCGCCCGCTTGCCCTCATAGCACCAGACACTGGTCAACGTAGCACTTCCCCCCTATCCCCTGTCTGCTCAGGCCGGCCCTGCTTGTCATCACACATCCGCTAGTCCTCATACTGACCGGTCTCCATGTATCTTTCTCTCCTGTCTCCTCCGCTGTGTTCCCGTCCTGTAGTTTCTCTGTGGCTATCGCAGCAGTGCTTTTGGCCAATCATCTACCCCTCCTGCAAAGGTAAAGCAAAGATCTGTGTTGTTGTTATTGCTGCTCCTGTGTACTGTGACTCACCAGTGCCCCCCAGTGTAATATATGTCCATGGCACCCTTTCTCACTGTGAAATGTTTCTGAATTTGTATGTCATTGCTGCTCCATACTGCTTCTGTGGTTCATGGTTTGGAATTATTGTTTAATGGATAAAGCATTTTGTTTGTGGCTATATTGTGGATGTCTGGGGCAGATGCAAAGGTTTAGAATGATGAAATGTCTGTATCAGTGTTTTTTTCATACAATTATATGTGAACTCAGCCATAATCCAGTACATTTTTATATATTAATTATATGTAAACTATATATATTTAATACATGCCTCCCAAAATGTAAACATATATCAGGACAAATAGATTCTGTAAATTATATCTAAATTCTAGCCAGAGCCTCTAAACTAATATACTTAATATACAGTAATACATGTAATGTAAATAATAAATTAAAGTAGGTCTGTGGTGCCACTTGGTGGTCATAAGTAGTACTGCACCTTTTTAAACTGTTAATCTTCTTAGAAAACTTTTTCAATGTTTGTCCAATATCTCCTGTCTTTATGGAGATCTCTCTAGTAATGTTTGTTTATGTGTTTTCTTGGGGAAGGTTCACAGCTTACCAAACCATAAAAATATTTAAATAAATGACCAAAAATGTGTATTCATAAATTGGATTTGATCTTGGTCACATTAGCTTTTTTTTCTTGTGTAGTCAGTTTAATTTACTGACTGTTGGTAATAATGGCAAATATTGCAACTTGTCAATATTTTTTTTAGATGTAATGTCTAGAGGCTCATTTGGTACCATAATTTAGCATCTCTGTCTCTAGCTAAAGGTGTTCTCTGTGGTAGTGCGATGGTTAATTCTGTGTTGCATTGCAGTGCAGATATTAATGCGGTGTTGTAGTTCAGCAACTTTGCCCCCCTCGACAGTCTTCTCTGTGACTGTGGCAGTGTAGAGGTTAATGTGGTGTTGCAGCTCAGAATTCCTCCTCTCATTGTTTCTGTGGCAGTGCAGATGTTAAATCTGTGTTATAGCTCAGCACCTCAGAACCAGCAGTCTCCCCTGTGGCTGTGGCAATGCAGAGGTTAATGTTCTGTTGTAGTTCAGCATCTCTGTCTCCTCCATCCCTTTCCAGAAGCTGTGGCAAAGCATAGGTTAATATCATGTTGCAGCTCAGCATCTCTGTCCCCCCCTCCAGCAGTCTACTTTGTGACAGTGCAGAGGTTAATTCCACGATACAGTTCTGCGCCTCTGTCTTCCTCCATCAGTTGTGGCTGTGGCAGTTCAGGGGTTAATTCCACGATGCAGTTCTGCACCTCTGTCTCCCTCCAGCAGTCTTCCCTGTGGCAGCATAGTGGTTAACTCCATGTTACTGCTCATCACCTCTGTCTTCCTCCATCAGTTGTGGCTGTGACAGTGCAGAGGTTATTTCCATGTTTCAGCTCATCAGCTCTGCCCCCCTCTAGCAGTCTTCCCAGAGCCGGTGGTAGTGCATAGGTTAATTCCATGATGCAGCTCGTCACCTCTGTACCCCTCCAGCAGTCTTCCCAGAGTCTGTGCCAGTTCAGGTGTTAATTCCATGTTGCAGCTCAGCGCCTCTGTCCCCATCCAGCAGTCTTTCCAGAGTCTGTGGCAGTTCAGGGGTTAATTCCATGTTGCAGTTGAGCATCTCTGTCCCCCTCTAGCAGCATTCCAGAGTCTGTAGCAGTTCAGGGGTTAATTCCATGTTGGAGCTCAGCACCTCTGTCCCCCTCCAGCAGTCTTCCCGGAGTCTGTGGCAGTTCAGGGGTTAATTCCATGTTGCAGCTCAGCACCTCTATTCCCCCTCCAGCAGTCTTCCCTGAGTCTGTGGCAGTTCAGGGGTTAATTCCATGTTGCAGCTCACCACCTCTGTCTCCCTCTAGCAGCATTTGCTGCGGCAGTGCATTGGTTAATACCATGTTGCAGCTCAGCACCTCACCTCTGTCCCCCTCCTGCAGTCTTCCAGAGTCTGTGGCATTGCAGCGGTTAATTCCATGTTGCAGCTCATCACCTCTGTCCCCCTTCAGCAGTCTTCCCAGAGTCTGTGGCAGTGCAGGAGTTAATTCCATGTTGCAGCTCAGCACCTCTGTCCCCTTCCCGCAGTCTTCCTGGAGTCTGTGGCCGTTCAGGGGTTAATTCCATGTTGCAGTTGAGCACCTCTGTCCCCCTCCAGCAGTCTTCCCGGAGTCTGTGGCAGTGCAGGAGTTAATTCCATGTTGCAGCTCAGCACCTCTGTCCCCCTCCAGCAGTCTTCCCTGAGTCTGTGGCAGTGCAGGGGTTAATTCCATGTTGTAGCTCAGCACCTCTGTCCCCTTCCAGCAGTGCAGGGGTTAATTCCATGTTGCAGCTCAGCACCTCTGTCCCCCTCCAGCAGTCTTCCCTCCCTGTGGCTCTGGAGGGGAGGAAGAGGCTCTCTCTTATCACCCTTCCATTTCCTGACACAGATTTGTTTGCCTCTAACTCTGATGTCCTCTGTTTTTGGTTTAGGGGGCTGAGACCAGGAAGCGTTCGCCCACCTTGAGCAGTCAGTTCAAGCGCTCCCTGGAGCTGCTGATGAGGACGCTAAGCGTGTGTCAGCCCTTCTTCGTGCGCTGCATTAAGCCCAATGAGTTCAAGAAACCTCTGGTAAGTTCACCCCTTTGCACGGGACGCGGGGTCTGATAGTCTCCAGGAAATGCTGATTATATTCCACCCAGTCATAGGAATACCTCCATCCTCTCTCTGGAATAGCTGGCAATGAAAGGGTTAACCCAGAGGTAAACGATCACTGTGAAACTACAGATCCCAGCATACTGGCCAATGGAAGAGCCACAGCTTGACTACAGCTGAAAGAAACAGTAGGGATGGGCGGGGGGGCTGGGGTTGATTTTAGGGATAATTATTGATTTTTCTGCAACTTTTTTTTTATAGAATATATTTTTTTGCTACTTCTATGTGGAAGCTGGTTTTGCTGCGGGGCTAAAAATGGAGCATAAAGGAGTTCACAGTGTCGCAGGGAGGGTCCAGGACTCTCCCCTCTTTTACTAATATCCAGCGCATCTCAGTAACAAGACATTGCACCCTGGCAAAAGCATGGGGAATTGCCAGGGGGGGGACCAAGACATAATAGGCCGGATTCAGACCGGCCGCAATGTGCGAAAGTGGGGTGTTTTGAGGGGAGAGCCCATACGGAACTAAGTATGGAAGCATTTAGATTACACAATGAGGGTGGGATTAACATGACCCATTCCATTAGGTACAATATATTCCGCTCCTGAGCTTCCACCTGTCACTCCCCTGGTTTAAATGAATTAACTGATATTTAAAAAACTATTTGCCTCTTCAACACAGGTGGTTACCATAGTAACTGACAGATGGAAACTGAGGAGCAGAGTATTTTGTACCTAACGGAATGTATGTATTAGGTATTTATGAGCAGGTCAGCGGTCTATGGCAGCGTAAGTCACACAAATGTCCCAGAGAGAGAGGGGGGGGGGGTTACAGGGGGCGTTCTCTCTCCTCTCTTGTGCGTCACTGACAGACCTCCGCACGTACGAAAGCGAGCGGGGGGCTAGATCCGGTCCAGCGGGAGTAGAGAGGTGATGCTTACTCAACTCTAAATTAGAGTTTAAAAATGAAGAGCGATGTCTCCCGGACATTTTGGGAGAGTAGTCTCGGAGCAGTGGGATTTGGACACTTGGGTGACAGAACGTTGGGCCGTATTCAGACTTAAGGGTGAGTTAGATACGGATAGATCCGCACCTAACTCACTCGTTCAGCCCCTAATACCCCCCCCTGTTTTTATCCGTATCTAGCGTAGTTTCCTTCTTAAGAACGCACGGACATTGGAACATTGCCTCCCCCCTGCCCCCCCCCTGAAGGTCACCTCTGGGACTTAGACAGGACCTGGGGCTGGTGCAAATGTTTTGATGTAAACAGCTCTTTGTTACTTCTGTGATTGGCTCTGGATTGGGCTCCGCCCCTTACTATACATTGACCTACGTCCCTCCCCCCTCCTCCCTCCCTCAACACGCCCCTCAGAACGCAAACCGCCGCAGGTCGAGTCGGGCTCAGATCTGAATCGTCCGTGACGGCGCACTCTACAGTTCTGAGCATGTGCAGTAGAAGATCACACAGAGAGACGTCACGTCAGCTGGTACACGCTCACCCCTGGACTGGGTCCTCTGTCTCTCTCCTTGTCCCGGGGCAGTGTCACGCTGGTAATGAAGATTACAGAGTGATGAGAGAGTGGAGATAGCGTCATGTCTGCCCTGCGCTGCGGCTGTGTCATGTGACTGTAGGGGATGGTGTTTGCTGATAGAGGATGAAAGTGTTGATGGACATAGGAAGCGAGGTGAAGGTTCCCTGGAGGAAATCCGCCACCGTTTACTGGGACACCTCAGGACAGGACATTATTTACAGGCTGCCGATGAGGGAGAAACGTGTCCAGCCTGAGGACGTGGCCGTGAGAATGATCAGATTTACGGGTAGCGGACAGTATTCACAGATCCGCAATTCACTCACCCGTCCTGCCCCTATACCGCCCCCCCTTTTTTGGTACGTTATGGCACTTACGAGAACCATAGGGCTACCTTATCTACCTGTGCAATGGACATCTGTCCGCACGGACATTGCCTCCCCCCGGCTAATCTAAATCCCTCTCCCCTCCTCCAACTTCTATCTAAACACTCCCCGAGCCGGCGTTACACCACCTCTTTCTACTTCAAATACTCCGTGCGGTCTTTAAAGACCGCTGGAGGCAATCCACGTACCGAACTGGTACGTAGATGGCATAAATGACCTGCTACGCATGCACAGTAGGTAATTTACTAAATGTCCGACCCCAAGAAGCGTCTGCTTCTTAGGTGTGTATACAGTCCAGCCAGAGGCGTTTTAAGAAGTGAGGGGGCCCTTGTGTAGGATTTATACATGGGCCCCCCCCCTTACCTGTAAGAGGACTGTCCCGATTCGTGGACCTAAAAAGGGGCAGGACTAATGGCCCTGTACACCCACCCACTTTTTTTCGGCCTGTCCAACCGGAAGGGGGGCTCATTCGGCATCTATTTCCTCCCTCCGGAAGATCTTAAATGGAAGAAGTAGATACCGAATGGCGTCCCTTCCCCTGCCAACCCTGGGTGCAGGATGAATGCCCAGGTCCCCCTGTTCTGAGGGGCCCGTGTGCACTGCACACCCTGCACCCATTATAGATACGCCTATGGGTCCAGCGTCTGTTGTGGGTCAGATATAGAAGAGACGTCCTAGGGGCTTATTTACTAGCCAGAAATTTTGATCATATGTTAGATCCACAATGAAGGGGTTGATGCAGCAAACTTACACCTTGTTTAACTGGGATGTGTCTTAATTGTAGTGTAAAAACTCACTGGTGTGACACAAAGCAGTAAAAGCAGCGAATATTTTCCTGTATGCAAAAAAGAAAAACGATAATTTGTTTGTGATGGTGGCCGGATCCCCCTGTGCGCCAGATGTATACAGCGGATCAGAGTTCTGTCTATATGGCGATACGGGGCAGCCCTTGCGTTTCACATAGCAAAATTCCACATGGGAGGCGGGGTTTGCCATGCCGGTCAGGTCAACGGGGAGGACTCAGTCTTCTCCTGCGCTGCACCTGTCCTGTGGAGCTCTCTCTCTTCCTCACCATCAGACACAAGGGGAGGTGTTGCCCTATAGAAGCCAATGAGATCTCAGCTATGAATCTAGAAAATTTTCGCTACAATCTGATTGATTGCTATGGTCAACACCTACCCTTGTGTTGATAAATCTATTCCCCCGAATCTCTAAACTTTTAAGTACCCTCTGAAAATTAATCAGTAGGAGCAAGAATGTACAGTCACATGACCCTATCACATCAAGCTGACAGGACCTGCTGGAACTCAGGGGCTGAAGTACAGAAAGCTTAACGCTGTCATTTGCCACAAGCCCGCTGCTAACAACAGACAACAGTGCTAACTACTGAGCTCAGTCTGTCCTGCCAGCTGCTGACAGCTTACAGCTGTAGCTCCTGGTGGGTCCTTTGTGGGTGCAGGATGGGCTGCTGCCACAATTGGCTGTGCTCTCTCGTTCCTCTCCTCTGGGCCTTGTAGCAAGTGTATCCGCAGTTGTTTGCCAGAGGTACTTGTAGTCTTGAAGCGCAGGCAGTTTTCACTGCTGTAGAACTGGGAATGCTTTCACTTGTGGTTCACCATAAGCTTTGCCTTCTCCATCTCTTCCATCGCAAGTGCTATGCGATTAATGGGCCAGATCCAGACTTAAGTTCCCTTTAATATAATGAATTCCCCTCGAACGCTCGTGATTTAGCTGATTTCCGAGTTCCAAACCCTACCTTAACTTTTCCTTGCGTGTCTGCGCTCGTACGTATCGCCTCGTCGTACGTGACTGCCTGGCTCCGCCCACACCATACAATTTAAATGCCTCCCTCTGCCTACAATGTGTATTTTCTGCTTGCGTAGGGATGACGCCCCTTTTGTATGTAGTTACGAACAAGTTACGTACGATAAAGTTACGATAGGTCACATCTGCCGTGCGCATGCGCGGTATGTGCCAACCGCCAAATTTACGCATGCAACATATGTAAATTCGCTGTCATACTTAAGTTTGGATCTGGCCCAATGTCCTTATTCCATCCATAGGCCTCCCCTGAAATCACACGCATTTTGCTCATGAAACATGCCTTATGGTGGAAATCTAGACCTTTGCATGGCTTCCCAGCTGTTTGTTCCACGGATACTGTAATAAGCAGCTGGGGAGTGATGTAAACCTATGCCTTATGGTGGAAATCTAGGCCTTGTCATCGCTCCTCAGCTGTTTATGACAGTAGTCCTGATGCTCTGTGTTCATTTGTTTTCCTGCTTGACAGCTGTTTGACAGGGAGCTGTGTATTCGCCAGCTGAGGTACTCGGGAATGATGGAGACCATCCGAATCCGCAGGGCAGGGTACCCCATCCGCTACACGTTTGTGGAGTTCGTGGATCGATACCGAGTGTTGATGCCAGGAGTGAAGCCTGCGTACAAACAGGTACCAGATAAGATGGTGATAATCTGGGAAGACCTAGTCGTAAAATCTTAAGGTATTTGTAAGGGTCCAGATTTACTACCGAGTACCCCGCTACATGCACGTGCCTACAGACCCCCACACACGTAGAGCATGTGAGGGTCTCTATCTGGGCCAGATTTACTAAGCTGCGGGTTTGGAAAAGTGTAGATGTTGCCCATAGCAACCAATCAGATTCTAGCTGACATTCTCTAGCATGCAATAGTTAAATGAGATCTTGAATCTGATTGGTTGCTATGGGCAACATCTCCACATTTCCAAACCCGCAGCTTAGTAAATCTGGCCCCCTAGAATTGATAAACAGCTTCATTGCACACAAGTATATGAACACTGGTGTTGGATTGATCCTCAGTCATTGCATGTTCCTGATCATGTGTATCTTATTTTCAGGGAGACCTGCGGGGGACATGTCAGCGCATTGCGGAGTGCGTGTTAGGGAGGGATGACGATTGGCAGATAGGAAAAACAAAGATTTTCTTAAAGGTATCACAAAGCAGTAAATGATGGTTTAATATCGAAGGAGAGAAAACAGTGTTGTCCGGTCTCCAGCAGATTCAGAGAGCGCCACCTGTTGACGTCTTATCAGTCAGACTGTATGGGGAGTACATTGGGGTATTAGGAGATAAAAAGGTTTGACCTTGTCCTTGCCCTGTCCCCTGCCTTCTGCTCTGTCCACGTTCCACCCTTTTTCCTTCTCAGTATTGAAGGATCAGAGCACAGATCTGGATCCGCCAAGGCCGTATTTTCTATTCATTTATCTTTAATTCCCACATCTTTTTCCAATACTTGATTGGTGGTCATGTATTGCAAATGGTATGGTCCAAAAGAAGTGACCCAGAATGTGTGGATGTCACGCAAACAAATTGTAATAATAATAATGGGTCTGATTCAGACTTAGGAAGGTGCTTGAAATAAGAGAGAAAAGTTACTCCTGGGATAAACCATGGTGATTGCAGGGGAGTTATATTTCATCTGTTGCAAACAGTATTGGAGGTGAGAGGTGATATTTCCTATCCCAAGTCTAAATAACAGTGTGATAGTAAAGCTGGTCAGTATCTGTGTGCAG
>WWET01004912.1:36538-47485 GCA_011038615.1 Limnodynastes dumerilii
CGTCTTATACAGGGGATCAGGGGATGTAACACTGAACTTACCTTTTCTGTCCCTCCGGCAGTTTCAGGCTCTCTCCTCCGCAGCTCTGACTCAGCCTCTCTCCCTCGCGGTGCGTGCTGTGCAGTGACGTTAATGTGACCTAAGGTCACACAACGTCTATGTGCAGCGCGCAATGCGAGGGAGACAGCCAGAGGCACAGCTGCGGAGGAGAGAGCCTGAAACTGCCGGAGGGACCGCCAGAGGGACAGAAAAGGTAAGTTCAGTGTTACATCCCCTTTTGTCTAAAAAAGGTGCGTCTTATACATGGGGAAATACGGTATATTCTTTATCATTTTCTTGCGCTCACTGATTCTCTGTTAGAGTTGGGCAAATATTGCGTAAGTTTCTAAGCATAGCAAATACTGAGAAAACATTTATCAAAGTCTAAATAGGCATGAAAATCCATATATGTCACAGACGTCCTAGATGCTTGTGGTGATTAGACCAGCAGATTGGCCTCATGGATGGATTAAAATCTTTCTTTTACCTAATTTATAAAAATCAAACCAACACAGAATCAACACTTAAAACGTAATTAAAACAGTATTGCAGTGGCGTAAAAATACACTGCGCATTGATGGTAATCATACGGTGACGAATTCAGAGCACCGAGCGCATTGCATATGCGCTCGGTGTTTTCTGACTAGTGTAATTTTCTAACGTCATCTACGTTTCTTTTAGAAACATAGATTGCGTAAATGAGGTCTTAAAGACCGCATTTACGCATTCTACGTTTCAAAGGAAGCACTCTAGCATGTCTAGAGTGCATCTATAAGTATTTGTTACAATTTTAAGTGTATTAACTTGCACCTGCATAAACCTTTTGCAAGTATGTACACACGCTATAGATACTCGACAGCCTTAACTTAATGCATCTTTAGAGTTAGCCCTTGGCCATATAGGCAAAAATAATGTCAAACCTAAAATAAATGTCATCTTCCCTTAGTGGGCACTAGCTTTCGGTTTTTGCCTATAATTACATATATGTAGAATGCACTTACATATACCATTTGTAACCTCAATTAAAAAAACAAAACAGTGTACGTGAATAACGCGTTTCACCTTCAGTAAACTTTGCCATGGAAATACATTCTCCATCCATCTGACTTTACTCCGGAAACAATCTGAAGGTTTCTTTCTTCAGAATTCTCGATTTCAATATCACTTTTCCCGTTTCCCAGCTCTCACGGGTGATGGGTTTCTTAGAAATCCTCTTTATGACATCCTATTCGACTTTGGATCCCAATTAATGTCTACTATCGGGGCCACGCAGCTGTCAGTGCGAGAGGAAACGCTAGGAGGAAGTGGAGGTTTCCCCAGCAGGAAATAGAGAGGGCAGATGTAAGGACACAACATTAACATCACATGTGGATAAATATGGACATGTTTGTGTCAGTGCCAACAAGCCATCCACATTCTGCTGTTATTAACAAGTGCCCTGCATCTGTAAATTGCATTTATTTATTTTATTGCATTGTATTATTATGGGGAGGGGGGTTTATTTGTAGCATTGCAGTTTTTTATTTTCTTTTCATCTAATTATATTTATTTATTTTTTTATTCAGCAAATTTTCATTTGCTTATATTTTGTCATACGTTTATTTTTATTTGTATGTATGCATTTATTTATCTCTTTCTTGTTTATTTCGTTTTTATTTATCTACAAATTTGGATTTTTTTTTCTATGTAATTGTTTTTAGTTTTTATCTATTTTTTTTTTATCAGCAAGTTTACATTTATCTATATAAGGACAGTACTGTACATAATGTTACACTGCAGAATGTTGGTCATGTTCTGAGGGAATTGGGGGATTACTGTCAAAGGGCTGTGGGTAAAGAAAAAAAAAATTATATATATATATATCCTTAACAAAAAGCAACAACAATCTTACCATCCTCATCCCATCCAAGAACCAAACCCAAACATTTTTAGAGACGATCTTTTCATATCTGTAATAACGATTCTAGTACCGACCTGCTTAACAATTTCACAAACTGCTAAAATAAACCTTTGTTGCAATAATATGGTTGCCCACAAGATGGCACTATGCAGAAATATGAATGGAATCGTTACAGTTAAGATTAGGTATCTGTACACACTGAGGTTTTCTACAGACATTGGGGTAGATCCAGAACTACGTCCGTCTTCCATAGCTTTTCACATAATTCACTGAACAATTGCTACTGTGCATGCGTAGTAGCTATTGTACGTAATCTGCGTATCGTCTTTCCAGTTAAAATTCCCCTAGGGGTGGCTCTGGTTTGACAGTACACACTTGGAAGATTTTGGAGCTATCTGAAGATTATCGTGTGTTTGGAACAATAATCGCCAGATAACCCTCTAGTGTGTAAACTAATTAACACAATGGGCTGGATTCAGACTCAAGAAGGAGCTTGAAATTAAGAGAGTAAGGTTTCTCCTGGGCTAAACCATGGTGATTGCAGGGGAGTCATATTTCATCTGTTGCAAACAGTATTAGAGATGAGAGGTGATGTTTCCTATCCCAAGTCTAAATAACAGTGTGATAGTAAAGCTGGTCAGTATCTGTGTGCAGTAAGCAATTCAAAGATATATCCCTGCATGCAAAGAATACAAAGTATGGACGATCGGCAAACGTACCCAATCATTCTTTGGAAACGCCACAGCAGACACGTCACACCGACCGGACATTTGAGTAGCACTCTATGGGGAATTTTAGGGATAGGGTTTAGCTGCACTCAGTAGTAGTACAATGGTCATTCGAAAAAAAAGACTGGCGAACTACACTTGTGTGTCAGTGTACCCCCTAATTATGAGTGACACTACTGATCCAGACCTACGCATGAGAGCGGAGCGTATTACCACTCCAGCGTAAAAACTTTCACTCCTACGACACTCCCCTTACCTTCCTTTCATTACGCCTGCCGAACCCTACCCTAACTTTTCCATGTGTTCGTACGTATTTTCGGCCTAAGCACGCCCATACTGTACACTTTAAATGGCTCCCCTGCCTACATTCCTTAACTCCAGCGTCCGTACTAACTTTGTACTATAAACACACCTCGTCGTCGGAAAATACGCACACAATACGGACGCCCGAATCGCCGCTACGAAAAGGTCTTTGGTACGATCGGAAGTTGTCACTATGCAAATGCGCAGTGCGCTTTTTCTGCCTTTTTCTTTGCTTACGGTCAGCGTACGTTTGCATGCGAGCGTAGGTCTGGATCCCTATGTAGGCTAACAGAGCTGCAGCATTTGAATCTATATAGTAAACCCCTAATATTATTCAAGATAGAGACTAATTAATAGAACCTAAAAACCAATAATAAACTTGGCGCTAGTAGTATAGGGTGCAGTAATAAAAAGTTAAAGCAGCACACTATTAAATCTGGGTGTTACAGCCCAGAGTGGACAACAAATATTGATAAAAAAGAAAAAGAAAAGGGGAATAATGGCGCTAAACAGAAAGGGGAAAGGAAATAAGAAACCATGCAATTTAATAATAGTATTAATCCAACAATAATAAAATAAATGAAATAAATTAAGGCATAAAAATAAAAATGTATTACATATATAAGCCCATTAAAATAAATATTGATCCATATGCCGGCCGGACATAGGTCAAAGAGAGTACCGAGCACTAAATAGTCCAGATATAGTATGGGTATATAGGTATAGTAGTATAGTACCAAGATATTAGGCACAGTACTGGTATATGTGAAGCACAATAATGATTAGAATCTTGCAACAGACCGCGAGTATGAAAGCCAAAGAGCATAAGGCATATGCACCTTATTCTTCTTCTTTAAAATTAGTAATAGGCAGTGCAGTACATTACCAGTAGAGTTTGGAGATATGCAGTTTCACCTTAAGAGTTCATCAGTAGTGAGTGCCACATATAGCCGCCGTGCTGGAGATGCTGACAGGCGGGTAGCAGGACTCGGTCCTTCGGCGCGAAGTAGTGCCTCTGTTTACACACGTGGTTGTGTTTATCTTCTTTATGCAGACTGGTAGAGACTGCTGGATGCCAATAAATTAGAAGAAATTGTTCAAAGTAGCACCGTGGAGGGTTGCGCTGCTCCTTGCAGTGTGTACACTCGTTAATTGTCGGTACTGTCACATATGAGAAGTTGATAGATTTCAGATAGTGCTCATCTGGACGTTAGGATAGATTGCTATCTGGGCTAGTGTAGGTCAGCTGACGCGTTTCTCCGCCGCTATAGGCGGTTTCATCAGAGGTGATTATAGATAAGGTGCTCGAGGGACTCGCAAGTCTCCAGAAGCCCGTCCGTGGGAGGGGCGTGTCATGGGTGTCGCCTTGCAACGTCCGTGCGTATAATTGCGAACCTTTAACTGACGGATCTGTGAATATGGTCCCTAGTACGTAGATTGTATAAATGACCTACTATGCATGTGTAGTAGGTCATTTTGTGAAATTCTGCAGCCGGAGCTTCTTAAGTGTAAATCAGGCTCTAAGCGCTTATAATTAGCTCAATGACTTGTCATTGTTATAATTTATAGGATGGGGGAGGGGTTATAATTTGGTGTGTGGCTTGGGAACCTGCAGTGCTGCTAAGGGGGATGTTGCCTCAAATGTAAGACGTCCCATAGGACACCGTTTACCAATAGATGATCGTTAATGAGATATTATTGAGCATGGTAAAGATTTTGTCTTGTGTCTTCCTTCATATTCCTTAGTTCCTCTTCTTTTTTGCATTCAAATTCTTATATTGCTTTAGGTCCAACTTCTTAAAAGTCCGTAAATCTGCTTTACTGATCCAGAGGTATTGGAGAGGACACAACTGCCGGAGGAATTACACCGTGGTAAGACTTATTATTGTTGGTGTCGGCATCGCTACAGAATCCAGTTTAAGATCCTTATCTTCACTTTCAAAGCCCTCAAACACTCAGTACCTCCCTATATTTAAGTCCTGAACCCACCCAGTACACCTCCTCTCGTCCACTTTGCTCCTCACCTGATTGTCTCCTTGACTCCATCTTCATCACCTCATCTCACTCACACCTCCAAGACTTCTCCCATGCTGCACCTCTCCTCTGGAACTCTCTGTCCTGCTCTATCAGACTATACTCCAGCCTACAAAGCTTCAAATGTGCCCTTAAAACACACCTTTTCATTAATGCCTAACAGCTCTCCTCATAAGTCCTGTTTTACCTCATTTCACCTTGTTTGTATTGTCATCTTTCTTTGCCCTTTGATCTTTGTTTTACTCTTTCGTTTTGTTCTCTGTTATACTGTATGGCACTACAGAAACTGTGTGGTGCCTTAAGTAAATAAATCAAAATATATCACTTGATTTTTTACTAGACAAAAAACAACAATGCACATATTGCACAATGTTTCATTTTCAAAGGTGTTTTATTAAGTTATGCATAAACCAACAAACACTTCATTTGGTGGAGGGTAATACCCTCATAAAGACAGCAAGTGTCACTCTTGTTGATCTTATAACTAATCGGAAGCCTGGAAACTTTTGCCCATGCTTCCAATTAATTATTAGCTCAACAATAGTAACAGCGACACCTGCTGTTTTTATGATGGTATTACACTCCACCAAATTAAATTTTGTGGTGTATTCAAAAATGAATTGCAAGTTATGTATCACGACTAATCTTGACAGCTTTTTTTTATTTGTGCTATTGTGTATCGACCACATCCTATTTTATTTGTTTGCCAGATGAAGATAGGTTTCCTGCGACTCCAGGCCCTATATCGTTCCCGGAAGCTCCACCAGCAGTACCACATTGCTCGCACGCGTATCAGCCATTTCCAGGCGAGGTGCCGAGGTTACCTGGTTCGCAAGGCTTTCAGGCACCGACTGTGGGCAGTATACACCATTCAGGCCTATTCTAGAGGGATGATTGCCCGACGATTATACAAGCGCCTTAAAGGAGAGGTATGAGAAGGCCTGAGGTAGGCAGAACATGTGACCCATGTATCGAACCCTAATATTATATCTATGGATATTAATACGTCCATCACGTGTTATTCAATCTGAACACAATACTCTGCATATTTCGATACTCCATAAAATAAAAAATTATGAAAGTAGCTATAGAGTATAGTCTGGGGAAAGCCTAGGGAACCCGGGGAACACCAGGAGCATGCTGGGAGTTGTAGTTTCGCAACACCTCGTATGCCAAAGGTCGCCAATGTCTGGTCTAGAGCGGTGGAACATTCTGAGATATTTTGGGTAGAGGGAATTTGAAGATATTAGGAAACAAAGATGGATTATTGTAGAAGACTGTACTCTTTACAGACATAACTCCCTATTCACTTTCATCTCTCTTCTCTGTTAGTATCACCGGCGTCTGGAAGCAGAGAAGCTTCGCTTTGCGGAAGAGACGCGACTCCAGAAGGAGATGAGCGCAAAAAAGGCCAAGCAGGAGGCAGAGAAGAAACACCAAGTAAAATATTTGCCTTCATGCATGGGATTTTTCTGCCCTGTTAATGGCTGACTCTAAACCATATTGGCCTGGATAAAGACATACAATTTTGATGCGATTCGGGCCCCCAGCAAAAGATTAGCAGAGATCCGCTAACAAGTCCCACTCATTATATTAAACGTTCCCTCTCAAGTGTGTGGAAATTCATGAAAGTACAGAAGTCTGGGAGGGTAGACAGAGAGAGGGAACGCCCACTGACTAAGAGGGAACACCCACTGGTGATCTCAGCACCACTCCTCTGTAGGAAGTGTATTTTCTCTTAAGTCTGGAGGGGACTGAGTGCATTCCAATTCATTGGTCAGATTCGCAAGTTTGTAAAAAATTCAGAAGTCAGAATCCAGCCCAATATCTGTTAAATGATAGTGAAGTAGGATGGGAAATCTGACCAAAAAGTCAGGACCTGGGGGACACCCAACTTAAACACAGAGGGCCGGATCCAGAATGAAGTACATATAGCGTTCGTAAGTCCTCCATATTGGATGCGAAGTTATGAAAGTGCAATCCTATATTCCTTATGTGTGAGGCTTTTCAGAGGGAGTTGCCAGCACAAAATGGCCCTTTTAGAAATAGAGACAGCCGAAAGCTAATTTTCACCTGTCTCTATTTCGAAAAGGCAGCAATTTTTTTAATAAAATGGGTAAGAATGCCGAATGGCATACTTACCCATACATTTTTTGGAAGCCGCTGCACCAACCAACCAACCAGAGAAGTGAAGAACACTCTCCAGGGACTTTTAGCGTTAGGCTCTGGGGAAGGGAGGTTTAGAGTTAGGGTAATTAAAGGGTAGGGTTAGAGTAAAGGAAGGGAGTCTTAGGGTTAGGCTGTGGGAAAGGGAGTCTTAGGGTCAAGCTGCGAAGAAGTAGGTCAGGCTGCGGGGAATGAAGGGTTATAGTAATTGAATGGGAGGGTTAGGGTAGTGGAAGAGGAGCGTTAGGGTAAAGATAAGGGTTAGGGTAGAAAAATACTTACCATTTGGCGTGTAGGCTTTTTCTCCTGGGAACATTGATTGCTTTTCCTCCTCGAGGCAGAAGCAGTCGATTTCCAAACTTATTCTGCATTCTGTGATGTGAAACGGCCCTTTCGAAAAAGGGCCATTTGTACCGGCAACCCACACCCAGGGTAGTTCACTCCCTTGGTACGCACAGCACCTCTGTCCCATGGAGCAGCTTAAGCACTTTCTGCCCCAAGGACCCTAACTTAACTTAATGAAGGATTACACTTAACTGCTCAACCAAGTCCTTACTGTACGATTTAAATACCTCCCTCCATCCACCATGCGTACACACTGTACACCTACCGGGAAGGCTTACAGTGCATGATCCAGAATCGTTCAAGTGCGTACCCGCCATGTCTACACTCATACTGCGTACTTACACATTTGGAATGTGTATATAGGCTGAGGTTCATAATTCTGGATCCAGTCCAGATAGGATATTTAGGAGCGTATTCAGGCTTAAGAGAGAGTAAGGTGCGGATCGATCCATACCTAGGCTACCTTATCTTACTTAGTTCCGTACGATGGGAATTGCAAGGAAAGGGGCTGTGCTTACCCTCCGACCGCCAAGGTGGGCAGGAGGGGAAGCATTTAAATTGGACAGTGTGGGTGGGATTAGGTACTTATGAGTGGATCTGCGGTGAGAAAGATCACTGATTCACTCGTGTGACTTAAGGCTGGCTTATGGCAGCGTTAATCAAATTATCTCTGCATGATCTCAACCAAGTCCTTACTGTACGATTTAAATACCTCCCTCCATCCACCATGCGTACACACTGTACACCTACCGGGAAGGCTTACAGTGCATGATCCAGAATCGTTCAAGTGCGTACCCGCCATGTCTACACTCATACTGCGTACTTACACATTTGGAATGTGTATATAGGCTGAGGTTCATAATTCTGGATCCAGTCCAGATAGGATATTTAGGAGCGTATTCAGGCTTAAGAGAGAGTAAGGTGCGGATCGATCCACACCTAGGCTACCTTATCTTACTTAGTTCCGTACGATGGGAATTGCAAGGAAAGGGGCTGTGCTTACCCTCCGACCGCCAAGGTGGGCAGGAGGGGAAGCATGTAAATTGGACAGTGTGGGTGGGATTAGGTACTTATGAGCAGATCCGCGGTTGGATGGACTGTTAATCCGCTCATGTGACTTAAGGCTGCCTTATGACAGTGTATGTCACACAATCTCCGCATGAGAGAGGGGCATGACGGGGAGTTCACTTTCCTTTTCCGTGCCGAATTTAAGACCCCTACACATACGGAAAGCGTTCAGGGGTCTGGATAATGTCCCTGGTGAAGATTCAAAGCACTGGGCTAACCTAACCTCTGAGTCACGGTTCTGCCTATACAGACAGACAGACAAATAGCTACTATCAGAACTGAAAGTGGGGCGGTACACAGTGGTGTGCCATATCGTCACAACTCCAAACTTATTTAACTAAGAAACTATAAATCTCCATTCACGTCTATTATTTCTATGTCTCCGCCACTTCAAGGTCCATACCACTGCTTCTAACTTTCCACCACTGGTTTCTAGGCATAAGCACTCTATTAGAGACAGAAGAGCAATCACAGACTCAACACTAAACACGTTTAAATCCATCCAGAGGTCATGCCGAGATATTTCTTCTGCTTACCCCCAGGAACGTCTGGCCCAACTGGCCCGCGAGGATGCGGAGAGAGAGGTGAGGGAGAAGGAGGAAGCTCGGAGGAAGAAAGAGCTCTTGGACAAGATGGATAAGGCCAGGAACGAGCCAGTGAATGACTCGGACATGGTGGACAAGATGTTTGGCTTTCTCGGAAACACAGCATCACTGCCAGGGCAGGAGGGTCAGGCGCCAGCGGGGTTTGAGGTAGGGCTTTTGAAGATGGTGTAAGTTGTGTGGAGATGTTTGTAAGTTTCGGTTAGTAAGGACACTTTCCAGTGGATTTGGTGGAAACTCAACGAGCTGTAGCACAGTTCACCATTGATCATTGGAAATACATTTGCTGGCAGATATACCGAAACATGTAAAGAGTAAGAGTGGTGGTGTCGCCCTTTGCGACCAACCAGATGTTTTTCAGGAATCTACTATAGAAATGATGTTGGTTGCTATAGGCAACAGCTCCAATCTTCCGTTATTTAGACATTTTTGTAAATCTGCCTCTACTGTAGTGTTTTTACATAAGGAAGCAGAAGTTATGAATATTCTATGTGCCGAGATTGAGACCCTCAGTGTTTGTAAAACAAACATTTTATCTGTAAATCGAAATGCGTCGAACGCTCTCTCTTTTATATTATTCAGGATCTAGAACAAACACGGGGGCAAATGGAGGAGGAAGATCTGGACGACGCTCCTCCACTCCCCGAAGAGGAAGAAGAAGACCTTTCCGAGTACAAGTTTGCAAAGTTTGCAGCCACGTACTTCCAGGGGACCACCACCAACACCTATATCCGGAGACCCCTAAAACAGCCTCTGCTCTACCATGAAGATGAAGGTGATCAGCTGGTGAGTAGATCGGTCATGCTCAAAACTTTATCAATTGCATTTCATTTATTTTTTGAGATTTTAATTTATCTGTATATATTTTGGAAAAAGGCGGAGATAAAAGCCAGCTGTATGTACCGCCCCCTAAACCCGCCAATGATCATGTGACTAACTGCACAATGGCTTGTACTCTTAAATTGGCTCCTCAGGCCGCTCTCGCTGTCTGGATTACGATTCTCCGTTTCATGGGCGACTTACCGGAGCCAAAGTACCACACGGCCATGAGCGATGGTGCGGAGAAGATTCCGGTGATGACAAAGATCTATGAGACCCTCGGGAAGAAGACCTATAAGAGAGAGCTCCAGGCTCTACAAGGAGAGGGGGAGGTGAGACCTGGAGACAGACTCCACCAATCACAACCATGTCTAAAATATTTCCTTTCTCCAGTTGTTTGCAAATTGCCACATAAGTTGTAGAAGCTGAATAACTGCGCACATAAAATGAATATAAATGGTTTCTGCCTCTTCTGTAGAATGTGCACATTGACAGCCAGAAGAAGAACAGTGTTCGTCACAAGCTGGTTTCGCTCACGTTAAAAAAGAAGTCAAAGCTCACAGAGGAGGTGCGGTATAACAAGACACTCTGTCACTTATTGTATTTCTAAAAAGATGTACTTTCCGAAAATGTACAGAATCGAGATAAACTCAGTGTCACGTTGTGCATGAAAGGGCCACAATTGAAGCAACACATGTACCAATGGCTCTGCTGGGGCTGGCTCTCCGCTGAAGGGGTGTGGTGAGCAGTAAAAAGGGTGTGGTTAGCCAGTAGAGGGGGCGTGGTTAGCTAGTAAAGGGGGTGCAGTTAACCAGTAGAAGGGATGTGGTTACCCAGTAGGAGGAGTGTGGTTAGTTAGTAGAAGGGGTGTGGTTAGTCAGTAGAGAGGGTGTGGTTAACCAGTAGAAGGGATGTGGTTAGTCAGTAGAAGGGGTGTGGTTAG
>WWET01004912.1:56162-68088 GCA_011038615.1 Limnodynastes dumerilii
TCCACTACCTCTTACCCTAAGACTTCCCTTCCCACAGCCTGACCCTAAGACTCCCTTCCCCACAGACTAACCCTAAGACTCTCTTACCTGCAGCCTGGCCCTAAGACTCCCCTCCCCACAGCCTGACCCTAAGACTCCCCTCCCTACAGCCTGACCCTAAGTCTCCCCTCCCCGCAGCCTAACCCTAAGATTCCCCTTCCCACAGCCTAACCCTAAGACTCCCTTCCCTGCTGCCTGACCCTAAGACTCCCCTCCCTGCAGCCTGATCCTAGACTCCCCTATCCTTAGCCTGACCCTACCCCTAACCCTCCCCTTTCATGACCCTAACCCTTCCTTCCTCACAGCCTAACCCTAAAAGTCCCCAGAGAGTTACTCACCTCTCCGGTGGGGCAGCGGCTTTCAAAAAAGGAGTGGGTAAGTGTGGCGATCGGTATACTTACCCATTATTAAAAAAAAACTATTTCTAAAATGGCTGTGTTTCGAGATAGAGACAGACGAAAATGAGCTTTCGGCTGTCTCTACTTCTAACACAGCCATTTCTGGTCGCAGATTGACAACAGTAATAAATGTGGTGCCCTAAATTTGGCCCTGTGAAAGGGGGGTTGCAAACTGATTATTGTTTCCTAACATAGTGATACATGGGGCCAGAATTACTAAGCTGCGGGGTTTGGAAAAGTGGAGATGTTGCTCATAGCAGCCAATCAGATTCTAGCTCTCACTATCCTATTACATACTAGAGGATATCAGCTAAAATCTGATTGGTTGCTATGGGCAACATCTCCACTTTTCCAAACCCGCAGCTTAGTAAATCTGGCCCATGGAATAAAATGCTGGTGCTGCATAAAAATAAGCTAATGAATGGCATTACATGGGAAGGATCTCCTGTCTGTGCTCTTATACTCATTCCTTGTATTTGTGTGTACCCTGCAGGAGGATGACCTGGCGGAGCTGGCGTCTCAGCAGTATTACGTGGACTATGGTTCCGAGTTGATAATGGAGAGGTTGTTAAATCTTATCCCGTCCTACGTCCCGGACAGAGAGATCACGCCGTCCAAAAACGTGGAGAAATGGGCTCAGCTGATCATTGCCGCACATAAAAAGGTATTACAGCATGAAAAGACGGTCATATGTCCTTCCATTAAGGACGAGGAACCTATGGGGCCGATTCAGTTCAACATTATTTTTGTTGCAAAGCTAATTTATATCGCGGTCGTTTATACACACATATTAAAATCCATGAATTTTGGCTACCGTAATAGCCGGTTTTAAGTGCAATTAGCTTTGCAACCAAAATAACACGGACTTTGCGTTTGAATTGATTCGGGCCCTTTGAGGACAGGTTATGGACCGGTTCTGGGTGGTTTTGGTGTATATTTTGTATAAACAAATGACCTTTCACCATCTTGCATGATATAAAATGCATCAAATTGCGCAGTGCTTGTGCAGATAGAGACTGAATGCATTGGGCCTGATCCAGAGCTACGAAATTGGCCGAATTCGAGCGAGCGTACGTTCGTTTTTTGCGTATTTTCGTACGAAAATTCGCACTGCGCATGCCCAGTATGACAGCTTCCGGTCGGCTGGACGCCATGAGCGTATAGCGGTCGTATTGTGGGCGAAATTTTCGCTCGAGGGGCGTGCGTTCAGTACGACGGTCGCCTGGGCGCTCGTTTTACTACACGGAGGCGGGGATTGCCATTTAAATTGTACAGTATGGGCGTGCTAAGCCCGTACGCTCAGCGTATTATGTGCGAAAATTCGTACGGCCAACGGTAGTACCTGGTGTAGGTGATAGCCGCCGTAAGCAGGTACTTTACAATGGGAGTGTTAGGGGCGTGTATGTTTATTCGCACGGGCGAACGTACGCATTTGCCCGTCGTGCGAAAATTTAGTAGCTCAGGATCAGGCCCATTGTCCCGGATTCACAACCCCGGATGTATTGCACATACGTCCTTAATTTACCGATAATACCGCATGCGTGGTAACTATTTTACGTAATCTACCTATCGTAGATTGCGTATATGTGGGCTTAAAGACCGCATATATGTAATCTACGTAACAAAACGATATGTAGATTCCGTAAAATAGTTACTAGGCATGCGTGGTAGCTATTATCGGTAAATTAAGGACGTATGGGCAATACATCTGGGGTTGTGAATCCAGGCCATTGGGGTAGATCCAGAACAATGTTTGCCGTACGTGTATTCGCGGAGCGTATTTTCGTGTGCGTAAAGTCGCTACACTACCCACGGCACACCCCTTGCACGGACGTATTTTGTGAAAATACGCCACCCAAACCCTACCTTAACTTTTTCAAACGTACCCGCATACGTCCGCTAACGGACGTACTGACTACGCGAACGTACGCAGCTTAGCACGCCCATACTGTACACTTTAAATACACCCCCCTGCCTACTTCACGTAAAACGCACGTATATATCACTAACGTAAATTTGGCACGCCCACACGTAAGTCCTTACGTTCGCAATACCACACGTAAGTATTTACGTTTACCATACGTGATTTTCTCTTACGTTCAAAAATACGCTACGCCAATATGCGTATTTTCCCTTGTGCGCATGCGCAGTGCGAACTTTTCTGCGAACTTACGTCTCCGCCACGCGTAAATTCGCAGAAATACGTAGTTCTGGATCTGCCCCATTATGCGCATTTAGGAAAAGGACGTTATTTGCCGACCTGATGTACTGGATTTCAAAAGTGAATAATGTAAATGCCGGCAACATTCACTGATTGGCTGTTTTCAATCAGACAGAGTTTTTTACCGAGTTTTTTACCGTGACATGTTTTTTCGGTATTACAATAATCCTTATCTTAACCCTAATGCTAATTCCTAACCTCAGCCACTAACCACTAACTTGGAAAGCAGAGAATAGTCACATTTTTTACTTTTGGCCGTATATCTGTGCCAAAATATATTTTTTTCTGCACCTGGTATCGTGTTTCTGTATTATTTTGGTTGTTATGGTGATGACTTGCAGCAAACCTGGCGCATATGCTGTAAGTGATGAGCCAATCACTGGGCTGGATATAGGCTATTTTAGGGTGGAGTTTTTTTCCTTTTTTTAATGCAATACAACTCTCCAGCAGACCCCTACACAGCATCCAACATTTACAATCCCCATACCCTCCAACATGACCCATTCCATGAGGTACAATAAACTCTGATCCTCGGTTTTCAACTGTCAGTTCATATGGTAACCACCTTTGTTCAAGAGGCAAATAGTTTTTTAAATATCAGTTTATTCATTTAAACCAGTTGGAAGCTCAGGAGAATTTTGGCTACCGTAATAGCCGGTTTGCAATTAGCTTTGCAACCAAAATAACGCGAACTTCGCGTTTGAATTGATTCGGGCCCTTTGAGGACAGGTTATGGACCGGTTCTGGGTAGTTTTGGTGTATATTTTGTATAAACAAATGAACTTTCACCATCTTGCATGATATAAAATGCATCAACTTGCGCAGTACTTGTTCAGATAGAGACTGAAGGCATTGTCCCGGATTCACAACCCCGGATGTATTGCACATACGTCCTTAATTTACCGATAATACCGCATGCGTGGTAGCTATTATCGGTAAATTAAGGACGTATGGGCAATACATCTGGGGTTGTGAATCCAGGCCATTATGCGCATTTAGGAAAAGGACGTTATTTGCCGACCTGATGTACTGGATTTCAAAAGTGAACAATGTAAATGCCGACAGCATTCACTGATTGGCTGTTTTCAATCAGACAGAGTCGTTACCGTGACATGTTTTTTCGGTATTACAATAATCCTTATCCTAACCCTAATGCTAATTCCTAACCCCAGCTACTAACCACTAACTTGGAAAGCAGAGAATAGTCAAATTTTTGTACTTTTGGCCATGTATCTGTGCCAAAATATATTTTTTTTCTTCACCTGGTATCGTGTTTCTGTATTATTTTTGTTGTTATGGTGATGATTTGTAGCACACCTGGCGCATATGCTGTAAGTGATGAACCAATCACTGGGCTGGATATAGGCTATTTTAGGGTGGAGTTTTTTTTCCTTTTTTTAATGCAAAACAACTCTCCCGCAGACCCCTACACAGCATCCAACATTTACAATCCCCATACCCTCCAACATGACCCATTCCATGAGGTACAATAAACTCTGATCCTCGGTTTTCAACTGTCAGTTACTATGGTAACCACCTTTGTTGTATCGGTTAAATCATTTCACCAGGTGAGTGTGTCAGTTGGAAGCTCAGGTGCGGAGTATATTGTACCTAATGGAATGGGTCTTGTTGGGAGGCTCTGCAATCCTGATAGCGGAACAAAATAAACACCACCGCGGTTCTGACACAACTCCGCCCAGTCCTGCCCACAAATGGCCATCTTTGGTCAGTGCTCCATCCGTTTTCTCATAAATCCTGCCCCTCTTGCAGGATGTGTATATCAAAACTTTGAATGACTACATTATCTTTCGTGTCCTTCTCCAGGGCATATACGCTTTACGTCGATCTGACCCACAGAAGGTGAAGGAAAACGTGGTGGATTTTGCCCGATTTAAGTGGCCTTTGTTGTTCTCCAGGTTTTATGAGGCCTTTAAGTTCTCAGGTAAATGATTTTCACATCAACAGTAAGCAATATCGTCATTAGTTTTCGTTAAAGACTTTTATATTGCTCTCGTGCTGGATTCTGTTTTATTCTACTGCTTTTACTGGAAAACGACCTTTGTAATAAATAAATCAATTACAAAATGTATTAAATTTAGCTACAGTGGGCTGGATTCACATCAATGAAGCAGAGGCTTCTTAGCTGTGTAAGTGTCTGATTTTTGCCACTGGGCATACGTGGTCAGTGTGACTACACAATCTACATAGCCCTTAGGCACTTAGATGAACTATGTGCGATGTTTAAAGACCGCACATAGTTTTGTAGGTGAAAGGAGGCGTTCCACGACAGCCTTCGGGGATAATTAGGTAATGTGAGTGGGGGGAGGGATGTAGATTAGGCTGGGAGGGAGGGCTGGGGATTGACCATGACCTCTTAAGGAGGGAAAATACGCACGGACAATCCCCAGCCCTTAAGGAGGCAAAATACGCACGGTGACTTAAGGTTGACATTAGGCACCAAAAAATGGGGGCGGACGGGGGAGGGGACCGGAGAAGTAGGTGCGGATACATTTGTAACCGCACCTACGGATCACACACGTAGGTGCAGTGGCTCCACCAGGCATACAGATGTGACGACATACACCTTTACACTCCATGAGCCTTCTTTTCTTTCACAACATGGAGGGTAAAGGTATGTGGTCACATTAATATGGTTAATTAAAGCATTACAGCCTTTTTACTCATCATTTAGTTGTAATCGGGCCTCCAGCTGAGCACGTTTAATAGAGTGGATGTCACCCATTCATACACAAAGTGGGAGCTTCTGGCCTGAAACCTGTATTGCTAACTGCCCGGAAGCTCCCACTGTGTGTGTGTAAGTGGGTGACGTCAGCTCCATTGATTGTGTTCATCTGGAGTCCCGATTACAACTAAATGGTAAGTGAACCCTTTTATTGTCCCTATCACCTTTCCTCAGCGGGTGGGTCCACTATACATGGTACTTCATGTCATGCATTGCGGCCTTTTTCATTTTGGTAAAAGGTGTATTTGGTCACATCAGTAGATTGTGGTGGCTGTTGTTGTGGTTCCAATGCACAAAGATTTATTAACATAAAAAGCAGCAAGATGCGATCCAGATAAGTCAGCCAATTACCACCAAGACCTGAGAACCAGAACCAGCACAAGAGCATCACAAAGAATACCCTTCTATAAAAAATGGGCCGAGAAAGACATTTTACAGAAACATAGAAAGTGACGGCAGATAAGAGCCACATGGCCCATCCAGTCTGCCCATTTGTTTATTTAAAGCTATACTGACCCTAGACCCTATTTACCCTCAGTTTAGTTTGAGATTTAGGATATCCTTATATTTATCCCAAGCATGTTTACACTGTTCTACTGTGTTACCTCTACCCCCTCAGATGGGAGAATATTCCACTTATCTATCACCCTTTCAGTGACGTCATTATCCGTACATTTCCTCTGAGTCTACCACCCTCCAGTTTATATTCATGTCCTTGTGTTATATTACATCTCTTCCTTTGAATAATGACCCCTCCTGTACTTGGTTACAGCCCTTGATATATGTGAAAGCTGCTATCATATCCCACCTGGCCCTTCTCTGCTCCATGTTTACTTCCTTCAGTCTTTCTTGAGACACTAAACATGTATAGCTTGGAGCAGAGAAGGAAGCACAAAGAATAGGTTGTATCCAGTCTTAATAATGTCAGGCTATTTCCGTATGTCACGTATGGAGATGCACTTGGTTGGCAAGAATAGGCATTTATATAGAACAGTAAGGTCTTGGCTAAGCCCTTACGTAGGATCCAGTATTCGAATGCATAGAGATGCGTGTGGAATAACATTCTCTAGTATGTAATAGGAAAGTGAGAGCTAGAATCTGATTGGTGGCTACAGGCAACATCTCCACTTTTCCAAACCTGCAGCTTAGTAAATCTGGCCCTATGACTTCACTTACAATACCCCCGCCCATATTAATGCCATTTCAGTGAAACTCTAGGTGAAATTTATGATGTTAATATAGTGCATAATGCAGCCTTTACAACCTTATTGGCAGTAATTTGCGACCACTAGTCCATGTCGAATGCCATTGAATTGTTTCAAGTGATTGATTTATTTTTATTGGATCTTAATTTATCTTTCACAAGTCAATCAAAGTTCTCTATTTGCATGTAAATGCAATCTATCCATACTGATTGACTGAAGACAATGCACCAACCAACTGCAAAAGCTGCTTTTTTGCTTTGGAAGCTCAGGGGTGGGATTTCATTTAAAATGGGAGGAGCTAAGTCATAAAAAAGTGTCAATGTTTTGGCTTGCTTATTTGTGTGTGTGTATATATATATATATATATATAAGCATTTTAATTGCTACACTATAGTCCTCAATTATCATAATGTATGAATACACCAATTCCACCTTCTTTCTGTCCTAGGACCAAGTCTGCCCAAGAACGACGTGATTGTGGCTGTGAACTGGACCGGGGTGTACTTTGTGGATGAACAGGAGCAGGTTCTGCTGGAGCTGTCTTTCCCGGAAATCATGGCCGTGTCCAGCAGCAGGTAACTAGGTACAGAACGGGAGCAATGTGGCTCTGGAGGAGACCGGGCCTCAGTGTAATGCATTCCCCGGCCCATTGGAGATTGAAGAGATTCTACAATAAGTATCCAGGGTTCCATTGTCAAGAACTCTGTTACCCAGGATTCTGATAAGCAGGGTCCCGATATCCAAGACTCCACTTTCCATGTTATACAGGATTACGTTATCCACTGTTACACTATCCAGGGCTCTGCTATACAGGGTTATGTTATCCAGGGCTCTGCTATACAGGGTTATGTTATCCAGGGTTATGTTATCCAGGATTATGTTATCCAGGATTATGTTATCCAGGGTTATGTTATCCAGGGCTCTGCTATCCAGGGTTCTGTTATCCAGGGTTATGTTATCCAGGGTTATGTTATCCAGGGCTCTGATATCCAGAGTTTTGTTATCCAGGGCTCTGATATCCAGGGTTCTGTGATCCAGGGCTCTGATATCCAGGGTTTTGTTATCCAGGGCTCTGATATCCAGGGTTTTGTTATCCAGGATTATGTTATCCAGGGCTCTGATATCCAGGGTTATGTTATCCAGGGCTCTGATATCCAGGGTTTTGTTATCCAGGGCTCTGATATTAATCATTCTGGAACTTTAGCATTCTAAAAAGTCTTTCTGAACTTACGCATTGTAAACTAGGATTAGGTTCCCAACCTGGCGCTGTCTGTCTGAGTATGTACGAGTTTGCTCTCATAACTTGCGGGTAGTTTAAATGACTTCTAATACAATAGACCATAGTGCATAAATCTGCTGTCACTGATGAAATATTATTAGTTCAGAGCTGCGGTGTACAGGTATATACAGTATGTAGGACAGAGGAGTATAGACAAGAGCAAGAACCTGAACAGGTCCTTACATCCATTTTTCATTTATAGACTTGCACATTGCCAGGGTGACTGTCCATTCAGCCTCCATGTTTCTATCAGTCATGTGTTCTCTCTGTGTCCTCTCATTGCCCTCTGTTCCGTGCTGCCCCCTGCAGGGGCGGTAAGCTGCAGGGTCAGAGTTTTACGCTGGCCACCATTAAAGGAGATGAGTACACCTTCACCTCCAACAATGCAGAGGACATCCGAGACCTGGTGGTGACCTTCCTGGAGGGCTTGAGGAAGAGGTCTAAATACGTGGTGGCTCTTCAGGACAATCTTAATCCTGGTAAGGCTGGTTCTCAATATGTCCACTAATATGTCTGCTAGTCTAGTGGAGGTTCTCAGTACTTGACACGTGTGAAGGGTTTATGTGTCCTGTAATCAGGGGCATCAGATTTGCGATCCCATCTGAATCAGGTCCCCGGTGTCTAATTGCTTGAGTTCCTGTGTTAGGATTCAGGGTCCGGATTCACAGTCATTAATAACACGGGAATCGGAATATAGGCATCTGGAAGCTAAGTACTGAAGGCTTATAGCTGCAGGTTATGCAAACAGGAGGAATCTTACACAGTGACGTTCACCAAAAGCCTCTGATCGCGATTGAATGTGAATGAATCTGTCTTTACGATTCCATTGCTCTGATATTACGATTATTTCTACTGACGCAGCGGGAGAAAATTCCGGATTTCTCGGTTTTCTGAAAGGAGACCTGATTATGCTGGACCAGGACACCGGGGAGACTATCATGAACGCTGGCTGGGCTCACGGCTACAATGAACGCAGCCGACAGAAAGGGGATTTCCCCACGGAAAGTGTCTACGTCATGCCGACCGTCACAAAGCCGCCGATGGAGATTGTGGTAGGTTCCTAGATTCCGTGTGTTACAACCCTGACTTCACCTGAGACTGCATCACTTATATGTGACAACTGGTTAATAAAGACAGCCACAAGACCTGTCCTAGCTCACACACTACTCATTACCTGTCACTACCACCACCAAGGTTTATCGGGACAGTATACAGACTGTCACCGGAGGCCTTTCATTCCTCCTGTAAACTATTCTAACACGATGGGCCTGATCCAGAACTACGCTTCAGAACGAATTTACGCGTGGCGGAGACGTAAAATCGCGTATTTGTAAGTACTGCGCATGCGCACCATAGAAAATACGCTCAATAGCATAGCGTAATTGTAAACGTGTGGGCCATTCACGTAAATACTTACATGTAGGCGTGCCAATTTTACGTTACTCCAAAATACGTCTGAAATACGTTAAGTAGGCGGGGGTTTGTATTTAAAGTGTACAGTATGGGCGTGCTTAGCTGCGTAAATTCGTCTAGCCCATACGTACGTGTGCGTATGACTGCGGTTACGTTGGGAAAAGTTAAGGTAGGGTTTGGAAAGCGTATCTTGACAAAATACGTACGTTCAAGGGGTGTGCCGAGGGGAGTGTAACGAATTTACCCGCACGAAAATATGCTACGCGAATAAACGTACGGCAAACGTAGTTCTGGATCTACCCCAATGTTCTGTTAGATGGGGATTGTTAGGCAGGGAAGTAGTGAGGGTGTAGCTTGTGCTGGAAGACCAAAGGGGGCGCCACAGAGCACAGCCAAGTGTCATCTCCAGATCCCTAATATACTGGTATTACATGGGGGATAATATTAGGGGTCTGGAATGGCACACTATATAATGTACAAGGGGGGAATATCATGGGTCTGGGAATGACACATATAATATATGTGGGGTATATTAGGGGTCTGGGAACGCTATATATTATATAGTGTATATAGTGTGCCATTCCAAAACCCTAATATACACCACATATTATAGTATGTGTCATTATCAGATGCATTATATACCCCACATGTGCTTTATATAGTGTACCATGTCCATAGATGTGTAATGTAAGGGAGACAGGAAGGGGGATGTGTAATGGGAGGATAGGGAGAGAGATGTGTAATGGAGAGGGGAAAGGGAGGGATATGTGTAATGGAGGAGGAATAGGGAGAGAGATGTGTAATGCAAATGTGACCGGGAGGGAGATGTGTAATGTAAAGGGGACAAGGATGGAGATGTGTAAATCTGAGGGGGGCAGGGAGGGAAATGTGTAATGTAAAGGGGACAGGTAGGGAGATGTGTAGATGTGAGGGGGACAGGGAGGGAGATGTGTAATGTAAAGGGGACAGGGAGGGGGATGTGTAACGTAAAGGGGACAGGGAGGGAGATGTGTAAATGTGAGGGGGACAGGGGAAAACCATGTGTATGGAGGGGGCACAGGGAGGGGTAAGTGTATTGGAGAGGGGGCAATAAGGCAGGTATGTCATTAGGGGTGAGAGACCGAAAGGCAGATGTGTAACAGAGGAAGGGAAATATGTAACGGGGGGGGGGGGAGATGTGTAATGGCAGATATCTTCATTTTTACCACAGACTTTCAGTGCAGTAAGAATCAACATAAGGCACGAAGAGAAGAACCTAACAATCAATATTTATATAAGTAAAGACAACACTTCCTTTTATCCAGCAAATGTTAGGGAACATCCTCACCCCACTCCCTGGCACACTACACTATGGGAGGACAGGGTTTGGGGGCGCCATAGCATTCACTTGCTCTGGGTGCCATTAATCCATGCTACACCTCTGGGTAAAAACACCACTGGAGATTTATACCTAGACCCAGATGTTGACATAGTAAATAAATGTACCTTTAAACTGAACCTTTTTGTCTTTTACATATCTTTCCTTTTACCAACAAGGGCTTAAAAGGGCTTTTGTATCTGCATAATTTAGCACCTCTCATGAAATTTGTTAAGAGGTTTAGTGGTTGGATCATCCAGCCTCAATGAGATTTAATGGCCAGACCAAGCACGGATTAAAATCTCCTATTTGTCACCTAAAGTCTCTGCCTGTACAGCCAGTGCTTACTGAGTTATTTCATTTACTGGACATCATTTCTGTTATATTTTTGAAGTTAAGTGTGTTTAAGTTATTTTATTTATTATTATTGTAATTGATACTAGTATTGCTGAAATAAAGTGTGTAAAAGAATTATGAAATCCCTCTTCCTAGTAAAGGTCTGGTATTTTTTATGATTACACCTGTAAACATTTCCTCTTCCATTTGAAATTCCACTTTGAAATTGTGAATCAAAAAAGCTTCCTCTCACCCGCCATGAGGTCACTGCATTTAATTGTATTAAGGCCTGGTGGCTTTTTTTTAAGAGAACCAGAATGTTTACAGTAATGGTTGGTGGTTATTATAGAATGGAGGTTATGAGGATGCTCTGTGTATTTGGGAGGTGCTCACCAGGATGCTGTATAGAGGTCACTATGTGTCTTTATGTCTGTCTTGTCTGTAAAATAATAGTCAGTAAATGTTGTATTAGTTTGTATTGTTTTCCATATGAAGTTGTACATAAACTATTATTTGCATTGCTCTTAAGGTTCCTTATTCTATGCTTATCCTGCTTACTTTTTTGTTAGTTCTGTCTATGGATAACCCTGCCCACATGTGGCCACTTGCAGATGTTTTCCAGGGCCACTTTGAATTCCCAAACCACCCTTCTTTACACTGTATATATTTCCTTTTATGGTCCTTTCAGTGTAAAATAGACTATTCATTTGATAAAATAACACTTGTATAAGAACAACTGGATTCTAAAGAGTGTCATATGTTGCACAGTATTATTAATTATTATTAATTATCCAGATTTAAAGATCAATTTTTTTTTAATTTCCATCACTTAAGAATGATTATAAGAACCTACTAATACATTTAAGTTTAAAAGTTACATTACAGTTTTTTTTATTGCTTGCTGTACAACATCATGATGCAGACACAGGTGTGTG
>WWET01004913.1:37287-65056 GCA_011038615.1 Limnodynastes dumerilii
GTCGTAGCTCTGGATCAGGCCCAAGGAGAGGAGAGTTTGGATGGCTCTAGAGATACACACATAATGGGGGAGATTGGATGGCTTTAGAGACGCACCAGAGGGTAGGAAAGGATGACAGTAGAGTCACACACAAAGGGGAGATTGAATGGCTGTAGAGTACTGACAGTAAGCACATTATTATATATATATGACATATCAGTAAGCACATTATTATATATATTATATATACAGTAACAAGATATACCATAGGATGTCTATGAGTATATATATATAGTAAATAGATTGAAATTTTATTTTTGTTGTAGGTGGGGGGGTGGGGGGCCCAAGCTGATCTTTTGCACCTGGGCCCATGAACCTTTAGCTACGCCCCTGCCTATAGTCTGTGTGTGCAAGGTAGCACACTCGTCTCGCAGGGACGGACCTACTGTGCTCTAACCACTAACTTAAATCTTACACCCCCCCCATGTAAAATGGAACGAGTGCAAAATGCAACATCGTATGCAAAGGGCTTACTCTACGGTCTGCATAGATCCTCTCACCCACCATGCATACACCAGGTGTGCCCGCTGGATGGGTACTCCCCTCCGTGCATAAGTCCCCTGTATAAATCGGGCCATCACATACAAATACAGAAGAACTTGATGGTGATTACAGTGCTGCAAGGTTTCCAGAGACAGGTTTCCATGTAAGATCCCGGCGCTCCAAAACACCCCAAAAATAACTATTCTAAATTGCGCCAGCGTCATGTAAAGTTTGTGTGCAATGTGGGTCTATGATTGGGGGGGCTTTATTAATAATGGTTAAAAAGAATGACATGGTGACCACTAGGTGTCCCTATTGCACCAGAGTCTGTAGACTGGTATACTAAAAACTGTGGCCCGCTAATGGTTGGGGAACTACAAGCCTCAGCATACTTGTCAATGGCAAGCTATTTAATCACTTAGAAAGTGAAGAAAAAAAAAACCACTTACAAAAAAAACGTCCTACTCTCCCCATAACATAATATTTTTACTTGATGCTCTTGTAGTGTTGATGGTCTACTGAATGTTATGGAAACAGTTTACGGCACTGGCGAGTCTGCAGGATGGGAATTTATCTTGAGACGTCCTCGTGTCACGTCTGAGACCTTCCTGGTGCCATATTCTCAGCAGTAAAAGCCACGAGGCGTCTGTAAGACCACACAATCAAAACCCCTTTACTCCACATCTACACAACAGCAACCTCCTATCAGGCTGAGATATATTAGAAAACGAGGACATGTGTATAAACCGGAGGGTGATTGGTTCAGAGGATATGTGCAGAAAGTGACGTCACTGAAAGGGTGATAGATAAGTGCAATAGCCTCCCATCTGAGGGGGTAGAGGTAACAAAGGAGAACAGTGTAAACGTGCTTAGGATAAATATAAGAATATCCTAAATCTCAAACTAAATTGAGGGTAAATAGGGTCTGGGGTCAGTATAGTTTTAAATAAACAACTGGGCAGACTGGATGGACCGTGTGGCTCTTATCTGCCGTCACTTTCTATGTTTCTGTTGCCCCCCCTCTATGATCTTTCTTCTATGGTCACCGATGCCAGACACAGACGCATCCTTCCACCAAATTACGCCTCACATACTTAATAAGGAGAGGTTTAAGTGCAATCCAAACGCAAGTACAACTGCAGCTCTGAATCCATGTCCAAGTACCGCCACTTGTGATTGGACAGATAGCAGCCAAACACAATTCAGATCTGTTCCCTTTCCCCAGCGCTCCAGTTGTAGGTGCAGTGGAGGTCACTGTTATGGATGGTGGAGATGGGGGTTCTGCATGGTGTGCTCGCTAGACAAACCAAACCCCAATGAGAAATACTACAGACATGAATAAATGAACCTGCAGTGCGATGCATAAGAAGCATTGTGTCCAGAAGGTAAAATGAGTCATATCAATTGCGCTCCTGGACGTTGGTCCAAATGACGTTGGTGCAAATACTTACAGTGCAATGTCCTTACTGACATGTACAACCAGGGCCAGATTAACAATGGGGCTATTGGGACTTCAGCCCCAGGCCTCCATCTGAAAATAGGCCCCACACACTGCAAATCTCCAGGCCTCCCACTGCATCCTCCTCCAAAGCATACGATATAGGGTGGGCCCATCATAATTTGTAGCCCCAGGCCCACATGGCCCTCAATCCGGCCCAGTGTACAACGCTCATGTCTGGATTGGGCTAAATTGCTGGAATACACCCCTGTACATTCACATTCTATGTCCACCTATTTCCTTCCACGAAACTTCCCTACAACGGTCACGGCAGTGAGTTATGTTAGGATCTGAATGGCCGTATGTGCGCAACCTTTTTCTGGGCATGCAGAGTGCGTTTAACGATGTCTGTAGAAAACGTCAGTGTGTACTGACTCACGATCTTCACTGCAATGATTCCCATTGATATTTCTGCATAGCACCACCTTGTGGGCGAGCGTATCATTGCAGCAAATATTTTTTTGACCAGTGTGTGAAACGATCCACAGGGAACTAGATAGCAGAATGTACAGGGGCATCAGTATGCAGGTCGGGGCTAGAATCAAAATCCTATGGATTTGACAAGCACTGTCATCTGCTCCCCCTGTGTCATGCAATAGATTTATAAACAGCGCTCATAGACTGAGTGCCCATCGTTGTCTTAAGCTGCCAGTCTCTGACAGCTGTCTAATGCACAGAGCAGTGAACCAGCATCAGTGGGAGAGTGGCAGCACAAATACAGTCTAAACCCCCTCCATGCAGACAGGGGCCCCGTTTGCTTGTTACGGGGCCCAGATCAGGCTACTTCCACCCCTACCTGTGTGTCTCAGCTCGGAAAGCTGCTCACGGCAATGATCCAGTGCCAGCAACACATAATGTTTACTTAAATATTCCTCTCCTGTCATAACACGACTCACATTCCTTGTCAGATTACACAGATACCCGAAGCTTTACATACTGCGCCCTGTACATCTCAGGGCTGCTTTTACATATCTGTATTATGCTCCAATGAACTTATTAACCATCTCAATTATTGTTTCAATTAGTAGACAGGATCATTTGCCATTCCAACGCTCCTGATCAGTGACTACACATGGGATCATTGCCTAAGCTCAGATGCCACTAGATGGAGCTCTTACTTTCAAATAATCTGCAGTAGGATGGCAAATGTTTGACTCCGAGGATAACTTGTGCACTAACATCTCCAACATGACCCCCATTGATTATAGCACATTGCTGGGTTCAATATTTATAAGACTAGAAGAAAGCAACCCAATATGTTCTCACAGAGTCCTAAAATTCAAAATAAGAACAAGGACCTGTTCACCAGAACATTTTATGAACATTTACTTTCTTAAAGAAAATAAACGAAAAAGCAAACACAGTCAAAATTATGTTAAGTTATATGCTGAAAGGCTGCTTTCACTGTGATGTCACTGGTCTATAATGACTGGCTAATCAGCATTCTTAGTGATGTCAATGGCTTCTTGTGACTGGATAGGCTGCATTCTCAGTGGTGTCACTGGTTCCTAGAACCTGGATAGGTTGCATTCTCAGTGATGTCACTGGTTCTTAGTGACTGGATAAGCTGCATTCTCAGTGATGTCACTGGTTGCTAGTGACTGGATAGGCTGCACTCAGTGATGTCACTGGTTCCTAGTGACTGGATAGGCTGCATTCTCAGTGATGTCACTGGTTCCTCGTGACTGGATAGGCTGCATTTTCACGTGCTCAGTGTTGTCACAAGTTCTCAGTGACTGGATAGGCTGCATTCTCAGTGATGTTACTGGTTCCTAGTGACTGGATAGGCTGCATTCTCAGTGTTGTCACAAGTTCTCAGTGACTGGATAGGCTGCATTCTCAGTGTTGTCACAAGTTCTCAGTGACTGGATAGGCTGCATTCTCAGTGATGTTACTGGTTCCTAGTGACTGGATAGGCTGCATTCTCAGTGTTGTCACAAGTTCTCAGTGACCGGATAGGCTGCATTCTCAGTGATGTTACTGGTTCCTAGTGACTGGATAGGCTGCATTCTCAGTGATGTCACTGGTTCCTAGTGACTGGATAAGCTGCATTCTCAGTGATATCACTGATTCCTAATGACTGGATAGGCTGCATTCTCAGTGATGTCACTGGTTCTAGTGACTAGATAGGCTGCATTCTCAGTGATGTCACAATTCTCAGTGACTGGATAGGCTGCATTCTCAGTGATGTCACAAGCTCTCAGTGACTGGATAGGCTGCATTCTCAGTGATGTCACTGGTTCCCAATGACTGGATAGGCTGCACTCTCAGTGATGTCACTGGTTCCTAATGACTGGATAGACTGCACTCTCAGTGTTGTCACTGGTTCTAGTGACTGGATAGGCTGCATTCTCAGTGATATCACTGGTTCCTAATGACTGGATAGGCTGCACTCTCAGTGATGTCACTGGTTCTAGTGACTGGATAGGCTGCATTCTCAGTGATGTCACTGGTTCCTAATGACTGGATAGGCTGCATTCTCAGTGATGTCACTGGTTCTAGTGACTGGATAGGCTGCATTCTCAGTGTTGCCACAAGTTTTCAGTGACTGGATAGGCTGCATTCTCAGTGATGTCACTGGTTCCTAGTGACTGGATAGGCTGCATTCTCAGTGTTGTCACAAGTTCTCAGTGACTGGATAGGCTGCATTCTCAGTGATGTCACTGGTGTTACACGCTGTGAGAGTAACTCTGACAGCATTTAACCTTGTTCTATTACGATTGTCTTTAGGACCTAGCATCCCTGACTCCATTGCCGCTGGGGGTGTGTTTGTTGGCAGGCTCTGATTGGCGGCAGGGACTTTAAATAGCTTCTCCTGTGTGTCTCTCACCGCTGGTGATAGCGTCTGGTTTCCTGCGTCTAGCTGCTGTTTTGAATCGTGTGCCTCGTGCTTCTGTTTGGCATCTGCTGTTCTCCACACTCCATTTGTTACCCTTACCTTTCTCCTGGTCCTCGTGGTGTCCTGTTTGTCCATATGCCAGAGTGTGCGCTGTGTCTAGATTTAACTCCAGCAGCTCTCTGTATCTCCAGCTCCATTCTGATTCTATCATCTGTCAGAGTGTGTGTGCTGTGTATCAAGTGTACTCCAGTAGCTCTCTGTATCTACAGCTACTTCCCCAATTTTCCACCTGCCTATAGGTGCACGTTGTATGCTTCTCCCTCTTACCCACTTTGGGGGTCTGCCACGCTCAGGCCTTAACATTAGGATAGGCCAGTCCTTCCTGTGTGGCTATTCAGCCTCTTTCTCTGTATCTGTACTTACCTCTGGTCTCTGCCCTGACAGTACACTTGTTATATGTTTGTCCCTACTCAGAGCACATCAATAGGGAGATCTATTCCATCCTGTTCATCAGTAGTTCTCCTCACAATTCTAACTACTTATCTCTGGTTCACACTATATTGGTACGTGTGTTGAACGCCTGGGTTCCTGCTCCTGTTAGCGGCCTGCCAGGTATTTCCAGGGACCGTCACCGGGGGCCGCGACCTGCTGGGAATCTTGCAGCCTAGACTATCCTCACCATCAGATGCTCCGGAGTGATACCTGGGTACCCGTAACAACTGGTTCCTAGTAACTGGATAGGCTGCATTCTCAGTGATGTCACTGGTTGCTAGTGACTGGATAGGCTGCATTCTTAATAATGTCACTGGTTCTTTGTGACTGGATAGGCTGCACTCTCAGTGATGTCACTGGTTCTTAGTACCTGGATAGGCTGCATTCTCAGTGATGTCACTGGTTCCTAGTAACTGGATAGGCTGCATTCTCAGTGATGTCACTGGTTCCTAGTGACTGGATAGGCTACATCTAAGGGCAGGGTGGGTGCGTTAGAGGCGCATCACTCTTAGGTGTGAATCAGATCCAATGAGCCTGATCCAGACCTACGATGCCCGGCGGTAATAGGAAGGGTAATGAGGGAGGGGTTTTAGTTAATACGCTCCTGTCCTAGCGTATTTACCCTCGCTTACGCCGGCTGAAGTTAGGGTAGCTTTCAGCGAAGGTAAATACGCTGGAACAGGGGGGGGAGTGTCGGGGGAAGTACATGCCGATGCGCTGTGCTTTACTAAGCACAGCGCATCGGCGTAGGTCTGGATCAGGCCCTATGTGCTTAGTGCTGTACGCTATTTGCCGCATTGAAATGCGAAGACGCCGCTGAGCGTGCTTTTGGATCACACGCAGCCCGCACTACTATAAAGCGTCTACAGCACGCCCATTGCGCTCAGATCTGGATCGGGACCATTGTTTCTGACATCTGACAGATAGTTGAATGTCTGATCTCCTTCCACACATGGAGAAGAAGGGTTAGGTCTGTATTTGGGTGGATCAGGGCATGTGCCATTGTACATTGTATTCTGTGGAATCGGGACATAAAAGTAAGTATTACCGGAGCAGACATCATATGATTGGTATGTGTCAATCCAACGCGAATAATCAGCTCGCCATTACCTTAGAAAACATCTTGTGTTTTGATCGTCTCCAAGACGAACACTTTATAAGATAAACTGTGTTTTCCTACCAGAGCCCAGCTTAGTGAGGATACAGAAGGAATTAAACGGCTTCCGAATGTATAAAGCACTTTGATTCTTGACAAGTGCAGACAAAGTATGGTGTGCGGAGCTGTGCTCTGCAACCCAGCTGTGATGTGCAGCCAACGTTCTGCACGGAGGAACTGGCTAATCCCGGTGTCAGGTCCCAAGTAAGAGAGATGGATGACTCAGAGGCAGACAGTGATTGCAATAGCAAATCCTGAGTAATGCTAACTCTATACCCGTGCATTGCTGGGTGTATAGAGCTTGCTACTCGCTGATATAGTCCGGGACCCACCTGGGGATTCTTCACACGACGGGCTCTATTTACTAAACATAAATCAGTTAATTTTTACGTGAAAACGGACAATGTCCCATGAAAACTAACTGATCCATATTTACAAAACGCGGATTGCCATAGAAGAGTACTGTTTCCATGGCAATCACTATTCACTATAAATCCCCGATCGCCATACTGTTTTACAAATGTGGATCGGCTGATTGTTTCATTTATAAAGCGGAGTTTGTCACTGCGCTCTGACACTTTAAGGAACGTCATCTGAAGAGGAAACCGTTATAGGAATTCTCCTCATATTCTTTCCTTTTCCTCCACCTAATAACTGCTATTAGGGGGTGTTAAAGGGAGGTATATATGGGTAGAGCACTAGAGTATATATAAAAAAATGAAATGTTCTAATTTTATTTTTTTTAATACGTAAATAAAATACAATAAACACACACACACAGTCCAAACTTACCTGACCGGGACGACCCGTCTCTGACAAGAACACACAAAGCATGTGCAGAATGTTTCCTGTCAGGGCTTAGAAATGTTCATATTAGTAAATATACATTTTATGCTCCCTGCGAGGAGAGGCACTTAAAAATTCCCAGAAGAACGGCAGTCAGAAGGATCGCCTATACTATAAACTTACTCAGAGGAAACGTCAACTTGTGAACTTAACTCCACCCCAAGCGTGTCAATAAACCAGCTTTAAATATCTGACTTTATTACATTCCAAACTCCACTATCTGATCCCCACTGTATCCCCGCGCACCTCCTAATAGCCACTCCCCCCGCCCCCGCCCAGGATTTTGTCGAGCTCTGAGTTATCGCTTACTTTACAAATGTGATAACTAAACCCATAATTCTCTATATAATACTAGGAAACCTCATAATTAATGAGCAGACCTCTCCTTCACAAAAGGACAGGGGAGGGTTGTGCTGACAAGCGGTAGTGGTTTAATACTGTAAAGCACAGTACAGACGGTGATTCGAAGGGCCAAAAGATCCATCGCCATTTTTAATGCGATCAGACCGGGAAAATGAAGGTAGGGTCCTGTGGTCGGAAGGTGTGTGGATACAGTGGGAATCTGCCAATAGAGCTACGGACAAAGCACGATCGGTCTTAGTATCTGGTCCGTTTCCCAGTCTCAATCTTCTTGCAGACAGCACCAGCGTTCCCATCTTATGCGCCAGGTTCTAACGCATGACTTACCTATCGATCTCCTTCCTATATTATGGAGTAATTTCATTGAAAAAGTGATGCCGATAACTGACGCTTTTCCAAAGGTAACTACAATTTCATTTCATTGTCCTCCATTATCTTGGAGATATTTCTTCTTGGTGCAATGTAGGGGTTTGGGTCCCTGCTGTCAACGGCCCTATTTTCCCCATTTCTCTTCCAGCAAGTTCCGCAATGAATGGGAAATCACTTGCCTTGGCTTCGAGGAGGCCAAGCAATCGATGCCTGGAGCAACTAAGTTGGAGCTCCTAAAGATAAGTAAAATTTTACCTCAACCCTTTCCCTAATTCTTACTCTAACCTTCCCCTTCCATGACCCTAACCCTCCCTTTCCCACAGTCTGATCCTAACCCTCCCTTCCCCACAGCCTAACACTAACCCTCCCTTCCCCACAGCCTGACCCTAAGACTCCCTTCCCCACAGCCTAACCCTAAGACTACCCTCCCTGCAGCCTGACCCTAACCCTTCCCTTCTATGGTCCTAACCCTAACCCAACCTTCCTAAGCACCTAACCCTAAACCCCCTGTCATCCGGCAGGTCTGCGAAAATGAATAGGCCAGTATGCTGATCGGCACACTGATCCATTCATAACTAAGACTCCCCTCCCCGCAGCCTGACCCTAAGACTTCCCTCCCTGCAGCCTGGTCCTAAGACTCCCCTCCCTGCAGCCTGACCCTAAGACTTCCCTCCCTGCAGCCTGAACCTAAGACTCCCCTCTCCTCAGCCTAACCCTGACTCCCCTCCCCGCAGCCTGACCCTAAGTCTCCCCTCCCCACAGCCTATCCCTAACCCTCCATTATTTTAACCCTAACCCTCGCCTTCCATTATTCTAATCTTAACCCCCCCTTCCATGATCCTAACCCTCCTCCTAACCCTAATAGTTTCCAGAGAGGTTACTCACCTCTCTGGTGGTGTCTGTGGTGGGAGGTGGGTGTGACAGGTTCGGCAGCGGCGGCTTCTGAAAACGAATGGGTTAGTATGCCAATCGCCATGCTTATCCATTCTAAAAAAAAAAAAATCGGAAAAGGCTGCTTTTTCGAAACCGTTTTCGGCTATCTCTACTTCTAAAAGACAGCACTTACGGCCGGGACTCCCACCGCATGGGGGTAGAACCAGAACTACGTTTGCCGTACGTTTATTCGCGTAGCGTATTTTCATGCGCGTAAATTCGTTACTCTCCCCTAGTAACACCCCTTGAACGTACGTATTTTATCAAGATACGCTTTCCAAACCCTACCTTAACTTTTTCCAACGTAAACAACCGCAGTCATACACGCACACGTACGTATGGGCTAGACAAATTTACGCAGCTAAGCACGCCCATACTGTACACTTTAAATACCACCCCCCGCCTTCTTCACGTATTTCAGACGTATTTTGGACACATGTAAAATTGGCACGCCCAAACGTAAGTATTTACGTGCCACATACGTGAATGGCCCATACGTTCACAATTACGCTACGTTACGGACCGTATTTTCTATGGTGCGCATGCGCAGTACTTACCAAAGTGCTAATTTACGTGTCCGCCACGCGTAAATTCGCTCCAAAGCGTTGTTCTGGATAAGGCCATGGTAGCAAGAGATGTGGCTTGCCAGTCCGATATTCTCAATGTTAAAAGTAAACATGCTGGCACTCTTCACCGATTGGCTGATTTCAGACAACTCTGAAACTCTTTCTAAAAAAGAATTAAAATGATACAAATGACATTCTACTGTCGGCTGTATCACTTACAAAACTGAGAACATTGGAACGGCGGCAACTTCCCGTAGCAAGTCTTGATTTCAATTCTTGAACAGCAGCAATGCCTTTTTGTTCATTGTGTAAAGAAAATCTATCAGTATCCACACTTACCCTCTTCCAGAAATATTTCTTTGCATTTCTCAGGATTCTAGGATTTTTGTACAATATCCCTTTCTCCTGACTGTCACATTAATAAATGTATAAACTGCGGAAATCAACAACAAAAATCACAGGTTTCATTTATATTTTGGAATTGGCTTTCTAATACAACGGCCAATTCATTTTTATTTTCCAAAAATCTAAAAGGGGCAGATTCTCCTTGTTCCTCAATTTGTAGATTTTTTGATTGACTTTTCTGTATTAAAATAAACCCATTGTGAGGCTGTTCCTGAGCAGGTGTCTTCTGTCGGTATGTGACCCGAGACTACCGTGGTGATCAGGCATTGCCTTGTCTCATTTCGTCTTTCTCATTAGACAATCGTCATCATTCTTGAAGTATGTCAAAGTTCAGGAACCGCCCCAAATGTTGTCTGCTTGATTGACGGCTGATAGCGCATTCTTTCTGGGGAACACAACATGGCTGTCCTGTCCGTATTGATGAATACTTTGCACGGCTAATTAAACTTTGATGATAGAGGATATCTGGAATTTGATGTTCTCTTTAAATGGTCTCTTCTTTAATCTGCATTCCATTGTAATTGTTGTTTATGAAGGTAAGTGGGCAAAATTGAACTGTAATTGATGGGAACCGTTTGAAACAAAAGTTTCTATTCAGTTTACATTGGTTTCATCTGGTCGCCACCCGGATGGTGATGGGAACGGCCTCCTGTGAGATCTCCTTATCTGACTTCTATCTCCAGAACAGAAGAGACCGCTCAGAATAAAATGTATTATTCAATATGAATTATTTCTTCAGAAACAGGAGTTTTGTAGCAGTTCTGAGGAATCTTAGGAGAAACCCCCTTTCATTCATGACAACGTTTCTACCCTTCATATTTGCCAGCTCTGTATTTCTTCCCTCTAGGGGAGATCATAGGGGTGGAAGTGAGATACAGCCTCTTGGGGTTTCATGATGGGCTGTATTCAGAGTACCGAACGTATAATATATACGTCCGGTGTTTAGCAATTTTTACTACTGCGCATGCGTAGTCATTTTTTTACGTCATCTACGTATCTTTTCTTTCAGACCGCATTTACGCAATCTTCGTAAGAAAGATACGTAGATTACGTAAAAAAATTACTACGCATACGCAGTAGTACAAATCGCTAAACACCGGACATATATGTCATACGTCCGGTACTCTGAATATGGGCCGATGTCATCAATGAGATCTAGTTGCCGCTGCGATGATTCCATTTTTCGACACTGATACAGCGGAACGCTTAATCATGGCTGTATCTGTGCCAAAATCTTCCTAATAATGAATATGTGGCTATTGGAATGGGTACAATGTCAAATGCTCTGATTTCATGAATATATTTGTTCCCAATGCACTGCTAGAAGGGGAAGGTTAGGGTTAAACTGAAGGCCAGGGAGGGTTAAGTTTAGGCTGATAGAAAGGGAAGGTTAGGGTTAGGTTGCGGATATCACAAAACGCAGCAGCTCCGGCTGGCTGCAGCTCTCTCCCGCGGTCCAGGTTCACGGAGACTGACATAATGACAGTCTCCCATATTCACCATCACTGCAGTCTTGACATCCCACGTTCCATGGACGCGGCCATCTTGGATTCCATCACATGATCTGCAGCACCAATAAGGAGTCGCCAGTTCAGGTCTCCAGCCAATCTGAGGGTAAGGCGCCCTATTTAAACTCTGCTCACTCTCTCCACTGTGCCAGAACATCTTGTTCTATCAAGGTGTCTGGTTCTCCTGCGTTGCTGGTAATCCTAATCCTGGTCCTGCCTGATCCATTGCCTGGTCTGATCCTGGTCCTGCCTGATCCATTGCCTGGTTGTGCCTGGTCTGATCCTGGTCCTGCCTGATCCATTGCCTGGTCTGATCCTGGTCCTGCTTATCCATTGCCTGGTCTGATCCTGGTCTCATCCTGGTCCTGCCTGATCCATTGCCTGGTCGTGCCTGGTCTCCAGCCCGGTCCTGTCTGCAACTTCAGTCCGCTCCTGGTTGCACTCCAGTCCGGTCCAGTCTGATTCTCACCATCCTTTCAGCTGCCACATGTCATCTGGCCTTGTTGGACTCAAACCCACTTGGTTCAGTTGCCACACATCATCTGGCCCTACTGAACTCTAACCCACGTGGTTCGGCTGCCACACGTCATCTGGCTCTGTCGGACAATTACCTTCCAGACCTCTCTGTTTATTCTCTCCATCTCAAGACTCTTGAACTGTGTATCATTGGTATTATTTGTTTATGAACATACAACTCATTAAACCTGCCCATTTCTCCTACCAATCTGCTAAATCATCCTTACTCCCGGAACCCGTGACCGGTTCACCCATTCTTGAAAACGTGACAGCGGGCCAGGGGGGTAAGGATGATATCAGTCAGGAATTAGGGTTATTGCAATGTCAAACATGTTAGCATTACATTTGATCAGACAAGAGTCGTGGTAATGACTATGTCTGACATTCTGTTTCATTTCATCATCTATATAACTCTGCAACATAGGTGAAGTTACGACAGTGCGATCCTAAATTCCATACCCTGGATCTACTTTAACTTTCACGTAAAACTGGACTGGTGCATAATGGAGGATTGTAAGTGGTTAACTAAGCCCTTAATGCAAGATTTAAATAACTCCCCCCCTGACCACAATACATACAAGTTATAGGCTCTCATCCTCCACTGCTCCCTACCTCTCCTCACTTATCTCCATCCACTCTCCTCCCTATCGCTCCCTACCTCTCCATCCACACTCCTGCCCAACCCCTCTGTTCTGCTGGTGACCGCCACCTCAACTCCAACCTGATTTCTACCTCTCACTCCCACATTCAAGACTTCTCTCGGGCTGCACTGGAACAACCTACCACATCCTATTAGGCAATCCAGCACCCTCCAATCCTTCAAATGCTCCTTTAAAACCCACTTCTTCAGGCTAGCCTACCCTTCCTCCACCTAACCTTGCCTGTCCTCCCCATCTTCATCCCTGTGTCTCCTGTTTGTTCACCCCCTCCCACTTAGCATGTTAGCTCTTATGAGCAGGGTCCTCCCTCCTGTCATCACCCCTCTACCTTGTCCTCATTAATTCCCCTCTGTCTCTTCCAGCATCTCTATCTCCTTACATATTATCTCTCTCCTTATTCACCTGCTCCTACACACATATCCAGCATCTTCATCTCCTATACACATTATCTCTCTCCTTATTCATCTGTTCCTACACACATATCCAGCATCTCTATCTCCTTACATATTATCTCTCTCCTTATTCACCTGCTCCTACACACATATCCAGCATCTTCATCTCCTATACACATTATCTCTCTCCTCTCCTTATTGTTCCTACACACATATCCAGCATCTCTATCTCCTTACATATTATCTCTCTCCTTATTCATCTGCTCCTGCACACATATCCAGCATCTTTACTCTCCATACATATTGTTCTGCTATTTTTGTACTGTGGTTAATTTCTGTATTGTACTTGTATTGTATTCCTTATTTTTACGAATTTGTACCCTGTCTGCTAATTATTGTATTGTATATGCAACTATTGGCTTTCCTATTGCCTCTGTACAGCACTGTGGACACCGTGTGGTGCCTTATTAATAAATGTTAATAATAATAATAATAATAATTCTACACAGAACGCACTTACCGAGTAAATTGAGTTTTCATAATTCTGGATACTGTCCATTGGGACTTTGGCAGAGAAATTGCCCCAATTATACTGCCTGCTAAGACATAATCGTTCTACTGTGTAGCCAGCTTTAGAGAATGTAGATCTTGTGAAAATATTTGAATGGTTAAACAATCTTTGTAAGGCAAGAATATAATACAGCACATTCATAATTATCATCAGCTTGTGAAAGAGATAACACATCTTGTATGATGTTTAAGATGGAGTAATTATAAAACAAAAGCATAGAAGTAATAAAGAGCATCTTTTGTATCGCTGTTTAAATGGAACCACTGCTTTCCAGAACATTTCACAAGAAATAGAAAAATAAACCTAAAACCGCGATCGTCCATAAGGTTGTCAATGTGTGAACACAATCGTGTCTCCAAAATGAGGAATAGTTGTTTAGAACAGAATACAACGTACTACTTAATTTTGTATTCTATTTACTAAATCTGACAATTCAATGAATACGTAGCATTTCTGAACACTTAGTAGGAAATACCTGACAATGGACTATATTCACACTTAGGATAGAAATTACGCGCTTGCCTAAAAATACGCATCGCAAATGTACGCATGTACGATGGAAGGATAGCAGGGGCTGCAGCTAGCCACACCCACACACTCGTTCGTGTTTTTCCGTGTGTAAGTATGCCATACATATAGGAAAGGACTTAGGATATGGCCCTTGAATTATGCGTGAGTTTGGGAACTTATTTTTAGTAAAGATTCAGTCATACGCAGACATTGCTATTTTAATTAAATTAATTTTATAACTAGCATGCCTTTGTTTTTTTTGGCCTATCAATTAATTCTTTGAAGAAGAGAATATAGAAGAAAACTCTAACTGTGCCATAAACAACCCCAAAAAAGGGACAGAAAAAATATAAAAAGATAAAAAATAAAAAAATTGAATTCTGCAAAAAGGATTTGCTGTGAGTTTGGGAACTTATTTTTAGTAAAGATTCAGTCATACGCAGACATTGCTATTTTAATTAAATTAATTTTATAACTAGCATGCCTTTGTTTTTTTTGGCCTATCAATTAATTCTTTGAAGAAGAGAATATAGAAGAAAACTCTAACTGTGCCATAAACAACCCCAAAAAAGGGACAGAAAAAATATAAAAAGATAAAAAAAATAAAAAATGTCATTCTGCAAAAAGGATTTGCTGGGCAGTTTTTTTTTTTTACTATTTATTATTATTATTTTTTTTTTAATAAAATTTTATATGTAGCATACATTAGTACACAGACATTTGGCATACTGGTTTAAATAAGTGTAACATTTAAATATAACAATTAAAAAATTTAACATTATTCATATATTGAAAATAAGCATAAATAAGTGAAACAAAAGTCTACCTTGACACTGTTGATAGTCTTTTATTTAATAGTTTAAAATCATAGCTTTATGTAGCTGAGCCTTATGTGTGTTAATTAAATGCACAGACGCATTGATTTAATTTACTCAGCAGCTGATGGCTGTGTGCAGTGTGTGTGGACGCATGAACTTGCACATGGTACGACAGGCTTCATTCAGCGTCTTACGAGTGGTCGAGGGCTACCCTAACTTCTCACTTGCTTATGTTTTTTCTACACAAGGCAATCCTGCGCGTGAATCTCTCGTAAATACATAAACACGCCCATACTGTGCATTAGTAATCCGTGTGGGGATCATTTGCATTAAGTGTCTTATCCCTCTTGCTACGCATGTGGGACTCGTCCTGTGTGGACGTGTGCATCAGTCGTATATTAGCCCTCCGTTTGTGTGAATCAGTCGGTTATGTTTACCGTGCGTATATCTCTGAACTGGGAATGCGCAATTTTAAAAATCGTAAAAACACACATATTTTGCAGAATATCCTATGTGTGAATAAGATTGGTAATACTGATACCTCAATAAATAAGAATTCTATTATTTAGTCAACAGCGGCAAACTGTGGACCGTATTCAGACCCCTGCACGTTTTCCGTGCGCGCGGGGGTCTGAAATTACACGAAACAGAGGGGAGTGCAACACCCTCTGTCACGCCCCTCTGTTGTGCAGGCTTTATGGCAGCTTACTCTGCCATAAGCCTGCCTTAAATGTAGCGTGCGGATCAGCGGTCCGTACAACCGCTGATCCGCTGCAGTGTGTAAGCCCCTTCCCACACTGTACACTTACCATGCTTTAGCGGGCGGAAGGAAAGCACCGCAAATTTCCTCGGAAATGGGCTCGGACGGAACAAAGTTCCCTACCCTAGCATAACATCTGGAGGATGCATGCGCCCATCAGTGACGTTCGGTCACTTACGCACCTTGCGTGTGTAAGTGACCTGACGTTACTCATTGTGAATCTGGTCCTGTATATCTACCTTAATTTAATTTATTTCTAATAATAATGCACCTAAGAGCGCAAAGCGGATTCATTTTACGAGGGCGCATGCGCTCTCTACAATATTCCATTATGGATCTGGATCCTACACATCTAGACTTCCGTCATGGAATGCTGTTGATGGGGCAGGATGCGTACATCAGGGGAGGTAGGGTAATTGTACAGTAAGAGCTTGGTTGGGTCCTTACATACAATCCAGATTTCTGCACCATCCCCACGTAAACTTTTAAGGTTGGTTTAGATGCTGAAAGTCCCTTGCATGTGTTGGGAGTGTCCTCCCCTCAAACGCACAGGAGTTCCCATGGCGATCCTGCATCTGAACTCTGCTGCCGCTCCGCTGGAGCTCTCGGTCCAGTCACAATTGTTGCATCACTTTAGAGTGGGGTTGTCAACTTTTCTTTTCTTACCTCCAGGAGATCTCGGAGAAAAGAACTTAATGTTGTTATGGGGCGGAGCTTAATGACATAATATATGCAAATGGTCTCAATAAGCCCCACCCCTGCCAATCACTGCTGTAATGCCCATAGTGTTCCAGGGGGTAGGCGGGACTTTAGCAATACTTGAGTTTATCTGACCATCCATTAGGGCATACCTCCCAACATTACTAAAGCCAAAAACAGGACAAATAAGCCCCTCCCTGGTCCCACCCAAACTCCACCCATTTCATGAAACCATGCCCCTTTTGGCATGGCAGTGTGGCAAAATAAACATAGTTAAAAAAAACTACAATTTTAAGGACAGTCATCTGAAATTGGGACTCTCCAGCTCCCAGCGGGACACTTGGGAGGCAGGTCTGGCCAACCCGTGGCTCTCCTGATGTTTTAAAACTACGACTCCCAGCATGCTTTGTCAGGTATCAGCTATGCCTATGCAGGTAAAGCATGCTGGGAGTTGTAGTTTCACAACACCCGGAGAGCTACAGGCTGGCTAGGCCTGCATTAGTGCGATAACTCTGTTTTTTAGATTCTACCCTGGTAATTGGGATGTCACTGAGCCCCCTCAAAGCACCCAGATAAATAAATAACAATGTGCCCTATAGACAGATGCTAATATACACACTCACCATGGTAATGTCCTTGCAAACCCCTCAAATCTGCATTGTGCTATAAAAATCAAGTTCTCTTTGAGCAGCTCTCAAAGACTAAAGAACTATACAATTAATAAGCATACAATATAATATAAACTATAAAGCAATAGGGCTTATTGGGCATTTACACGTTCAGCCAATCATAGAGACGCTTTCATCACTGACGCTGCACAGACACAAGCTCATTTCTGATTGGCAGCCACTGTCGCTTAGTAACTGAACTTCCGCAACCGTCCCTGACGCGCTGTCACCCCGGCCCACGTCTATCACTCTCCGGCCCCGCCCACACTCCCTCCCCTCATTTCCGGGCGCCATGTTCATGACGCAGGCGCATTACGTAGTGCGTCCTCTCTGCCTCTGACGTGGCCGCCGGGATCCGCCATCTTGTGCCGGACAAACCAACGCCTCAGAGACACGGAGAACGGAGAGGAGCGGCGTGCAAAGCAGGACACAGCGGCGGCCGGAGGACGAGCGTAACCCGCGGCCCTGACAGGTGAGAGGGGGACGGGGAGAAGCGGTGGTGAGGGGAGAGCCCGGAACATGAGGGGAGGGCGGCGGGTGAAGCCTGACATAGGCCGGGTGAGAGAGGGGGATGGGAAGGAGGCCGCCGCGGGTAGGATGGGAGAGGGGCCGCTAGGAGGAAGAGGGGGATGGGATGGAGGCTGCCAGAGGCAGGAAGTAATAGAGGCCGGGGATATTATGTGATGGAGGCCGTACAGAGAGGCTGACAGGCCGGTGACAGGAAGCAATAGAGGCCGGGGGTATGATGGGCCAGAGGCCGGGGACAGGAAGCAGTAGAGGCCGGGGGTATGATGGGCCAGAGGCCGGGGACAGGAAGCAGTAGAGGCCGGGGGTATGATGGGCCAGAGGCCGTGCACAGGAAGCAATAGAGGCCGGGGGTAGGAATGAATGGAGGCTGTGGGCTATGATGGCATGGGGAGGGGGGTGGGTAGAATGGGATCAGAGGCCTGGGGACAGTGGGATGGGGGCTGTCTGAGGCCAGGGGGATATGGGAAAGAGGCTGCCTGAAGCTGCGGCTTATGATGGGATTGGGGGGAGGATTAGAGGCGAGGGATAGGATGGGAGATGTATGGGTAGAAGGTCAGAGGGGGCAGTATTGGGGTAAGGGGTTGTAAAGTGGCCAACTCCATCTGGATGTCAGAGAGACTCCCTGAACAGCGGGTGAGCTCCCTGACTCCCAGAAGTGTTGGCAGTCTTCCTGATCTGATTCAGTTCCAGGCGTCATTGTAGTGTAATGACAGAATGCATGTAATACTATGGAAGCGTTTCATGATGTCCTCAAAACTGACCGTTATCTAAGACCACAGGATTTTAGCAGATCTCCTATTTACTGTATTCATAGTGATACTAAAAGTATACTCACTGACAATATAAAAATCAATAAATACTGATGCCGCCATTTTTTGGGGGAGAAATAGTTTTAATGGCAGCACTAGACACACCCATGGGTGGAGCTATTCACAGGACACACCCCTTCAGTGGTACACCTGCATCGTGCCATCCGTCTTCCTGATAAATATTTGCAAAGGTTGGCATCCTTGGGGACGTCTAGTTTAGCAGGGAAAAGATGATTGGGGGAGGGGCTGGAAGGAGAGTAATGAGAGAGTTAGTGGGGGGGTGTTTGGGTTATAGCTTAGGTAAGGTAGTGGGTAGAGGGTGAGAGGAGTTGGGTGGAAATGTTTGTGTATTGGAGGAAATATGACAGGAAGTGTTGTGCAATAGTTGGAGAGGGTGACTAAGAAGGGGGGTATAGGAATGATAGGTGTAGTTTGGCTGAACAAGTGGGATTGGGGGATGTAGTACCAGAAACTAGGTAATGAGTTGTATCAGTGATCACATTCATGTCTGCGTGCCTTACACTGTATAAACCAGTTGCTCTTTAATGTCTCGTGTGCATATCTATGCATCAGACATTCTGGAGCTCTTGCTTTAGGGGATCAGATGAGCAGCGGCTTGTGTACTAAACCTCCTGAACACAAGCTGCCGTTTAGCTGAGCCACCCTGATGGTGCTTATTTGTAATGCTCAGGCAAGCCACTGTCACAGACATGACTGCTGATTGGCTGAGCAGTAAGTAAGCACGGCTGCTGCAGGGGATTGGCTGAGCGGCGGCTTGTGTGTTCAGGAGGCATAATACACAAGCAGCTACTCCTGGCTGTTACAGAAGTATAGGATTTTTTTTGTAGGTCAGCATTGCACACTTTTGATGATCCTCTATCTGAAGAAAGTCATGATTTGGTAATCCAAAAAATGATAAAGTGGAAGATTATGTCTAAACCTCAGCATTCAGGCATTGGGTTGGATCCAGAACTACGGCCGTCTTCCACAGACGGCCGTGATTCAATGAACAATAGCTACTGCGCATGCGTAGTCGCCATTGTACGTAATCTGCGCGTCGCTTCGATACGTAGATTGCGTATATGCGGTCTTTTAGATTACTCCTCACAATTGCCCTAAGGAGTGTTTGTTACTCTTGGCGTCAAAATACGTAGCGCGACCGCTGGGCTGGAGAGGAGGGAGCAGGCTGTCGGTGAATGTGTCATATCAGAGTGGGAGGGAATGCACTGCCGAGGTGTACTTATAGAGGGTATATACAATTAAGATTGTCGGCTAATCAGCCCTGTTATTGTATAGTGTGTATGCTGAACAGACCAGTAATCTTAAAAGATTGGTGGTAGATACTGGTATAGCGCCAGAGCAATCAGCAGCAATAGTGAAAACACCTGAGGATCTACCAATCCTCTATGTAAAATGGAGAGTGTAGGTGTATGGGCGTAAACACAATCTTGCTAACGATTAACCTGTCGTGTTGGCAAAAATAGGGTATGGAAAACGTGTTGAAGATAGATAGGGGAAGGGAACAGGGTTTCCAAAGTAGAGTTTCCTTCCGTTGATGGTTTCCACAAATGAGTACCGAAGGAAAGAGGATAAAAAACAGTTTTAATATTTATATCAATAAACCGTATGATATAAACTAAAAACCAGCTGTACCGCAATCCGCAATGTCCAAGGAAATGAAGACGAGTGGTGAGTGGCGAATAGATGGTAAGGTCCCGGGATGTACACTGCTCTCACCGCTAGGTCAGTCTACGGTCTCTGCGCTGGGTCCACGCTGGGGGTTGTGCTGGCTGCTTGATCGACGCGTTTCGGGCTGTATCTGCCCTTAATCACAGATCCTGATGTCAGTGTGGCCAGGAACTTGCCCCCGTTATCATGGTGTGTGTGCTCTTCACGAGTCGGCTGGTTATTGGCGCTGGTGAAATTGTGTACACAGCACAAGGGATCGGGTCATGGGTGCAGGCATAGAGGAACAGGAGGCATTATGATAGGGGAGCTGGCTGGTAGTTACTGAAGGTTTATCGGTCAGCTAGATGGTGCTGTACCTCCTTAATTGCCCATTTGCCCCTTCTTAGATGTGTTGTATCTGTGACAGTTGGTATTTGCAATGAGTAAAGTTGCTGCTCGGTTTCGGGGAGTTGTGTTTTCTCACTCCTGCGTTTCCCACACACAGGTCACATGAGAATGCACAAGTGTCCATAGAGGTATATTGTGTAATCTCCATGTTACTCATGCTGTGCGTTTATGATGAGCTTTCATACACAGAAGTCTATTATGCAATTTCTATTTGTATGCAATGATCACTCAATAGAGCTCGTCACAAATGAACACTCAGGAAAACTACTTTTATAAAGCACCTTCATATATTTCTAGCACAGTCTAAACCCTTCGCTGGCAGAACATATAATAATGATGGTGGGTAATGGCTACGCTCAGCTGACATTGGTGGCACTTGGACACGAGGCGTTTAATGCTGTCTAGGAGATTGGATGAGCGTCTTGTCTGACTCTCAGCTTCTTAATGCCTGTGATCGCTGCATGGTCTTTATGGTCTTGGTTCAGGTAGTGCAGAGACCTTGTTAGGTTTGAGAAGAATGAAACCACTTTTGCAGACTTTGTTGTTGTATTTACCCCTTTTCAGTGCTCTTTAAACCGGCGTTATGGTTTCTGGTCTATGATGTGTTAGTAGCTACAAGAGTTATGTCTAACTTTGCCGGACCTCTCAAATATGGCTTCTGGCTTAGCCATGATCTTTTGTGTGAGACGCAGGACCGTTAATCCCTCGCCCCCTGAAACTACAGGGACAGGCGCTTCTCAAAATCTTATCTTTTTTTTTTATACTTATTTCTTTCCCCTTGCTTGAAGGTCGAAGTCGTCTTTTCCGTCCCGTCTTCTCTGCGTGCTTTAGCTGATGATGACCTGTAGTTTATCCGCAGGGGAGGTCCTCGTGCGGCTGCTGAAACTACATCGACGGGCACTTCTGAGATAGAGGCCGCAGGGCGAGCTTACCAGTCACCCGGGGGGTATGCCAGCGGTTGCTTATTTCAAGCTAATCACCAGGCCCCCTTTTCTAGTCACCCTGATGACCTGTATTTGTCCTGTCATATAGTGCTCCTATCATGTTGTGAAGACAGGTGGTAACTTTTACGGGGTCCGATTGATGGCGCTGTATAAATTGGCATTAATTATAATAATGAAGCAGTTCTGTATGGGGTCTGATAAATACTGACCCCACTATACAGGCTCATGCTCTGTCCCTGTTTTGTGTAAGGACGGATGGGGCGTATTAAGGCATTCTGGGTGCGATAACAGATACTGCCATTGCAATAGGCTGCAGAAGTCTTGGTGTTCTCCATGGAGGGATTATTGGGCAGCGCTGCGATTAGCTCCTATCTAGCTATAATCTCATCGCTGTGCTTCCGTCTAGCTACGCGTCTTGGGGGCAGTGTAGAAGATGTGTGAATGGACTCATTGATTCACACTTGTAGTGACAGTACAGACAGCCCTGGGACTGGCTATGTACAAGTAATCAATCTTTCAATGGACTCAGCAGTTACAGGGAGTATCAGTCTCTAGCCTGGCATGTGTAGCATGATCAATACCCTCACCATAGGGATCCAGTGCCGCTCTCTCCACTGTATCACCGCACCGATTCTTCCATCTTGCTGAAGCGTCAGACAATGCTTGTAACAAGGGCTGATTTTCCTGTTATGTATATGACGTGGCTTCTAATCGACAGATAAGCATCGAGCTGTAAAATAATAATGATCTTGCACCCTCCTATTCCAGCGCTTGTGCGCTGTGTTTCTGTCACTGGCCTTTCACTATAACGATGCCGCCTTTTTCTTTCCTTTGCAGAATTTTCTTGCTGTTTGTTGATACTTTCACGTTTCCAACATGGGGAATATGTTCGCTAACCTGTTTAAAGGCCTCTTCGGCAAGAAAGAGATGCGTATTCTCATGGTGGGGCTGGACGCCGCTGGTAAAACCACCATTTTATACAAGCTGAAACTGGGAGAGATAGTGACTACCATTCCTACAATAGGTGAGTGTCTGCGGCGATCGCCCTCGCCAGCACCGGTCTATTCTCAGTGACTTCTCTCATCGTCATTTTCTCTCCCAGGTTTTAACGTTGAGACCGTAGAATATAAGAACATCAGTTTCACGGTCTGGGACGTGGGCGGTCAGGACAAGATTAGACCCCTCTGGCGCCATTACTTCCAGAACACGCAAGGTGAGCGACACTCAGGCGTCTACAGCGCAGTTACTTGTCTCACTTCTGTGTAGCGGAATAATTGTGCGACTAGTTTTATTTTTTCATTGACCAATACTATTCACATTACAAACACCCATAATCCCATCTGTACTACACCTTCACACCCATCCCACACTATTACTATACAATAAACACTACCACACCCTCACACCCATCTTACACTATTACTATACTATTCACACTAACACCCTCACACCCATCCCACACTATTACTATACTACTCACACTAACACCCTCACACCTACCCTACCTCCCTTTATACTATTCACACGAACACCCTCACACCTACCCTACTCCCCTTTTACTAATCCTAACACAACTCTCCCCTCACCTGTACTACTCTCGTAACGTGCGTTGCGCTTTCCTGCGCAGGTCTGATCTTCGTGGTGGACAGTAATGATCGGGAGCGAGTGAACGAAGCGCGGGAGGAGCTGATGAGGATGCTGGCTGAGGATGAGCTGAGGGACGCTGTCTTGCTGGTGTTTGCTAATAAGCAGGTAGGTCTTCAGCAGGTCCTGTGTTCAATCTGTGATTTCCCTGGCAATAGTCGTGTGCTTATAATGTGTATCCAGAAACCTGCTACAGCTGACCCTCCTCTGTTCCCCCTCTCCAGGATTTGCCCAATGCAATGAACGCTGCAGAAATCACAGACAAGTTAGGACTGCACTCCCTCCGCCATAGAAACTGGTACATTCAGGCCACCTGCGCCACTAGCGGAGACGGTCTCTATGAAGGACTGGACTGGTTGTCCAATCAGCTCCGGAACCAGAAATAAAACAACCAATCATCTTCATTCCCCCCACCCATTTTTATTTTTTGTCTTGGGCTTTCCGTTTTTGTCCCCGAGCCATCTTCTTTTCATGCCTTCCTTCCTCTTCGCTTCTCTCTAACGTGGCAAAACTGTTCTACTTTGCGGTATTGAGTGCCGGATCCCGTACGTCGTTTTATCGTTTTGTTTTCACCATATGTATTGCACCAATTCTGTCAATGTGGCCGAGAGCCTACAAACAGTGAGGTGTCTTATTTAATGTAAATAGTCTTTATTTTGTTTCTTTTGTTTCCAATGAGGCAGTTTCTGGTACTCCTATGCAATATCACTTTATTTTATTTCCTTCACGCATCAGATCAACATGTCGTGCTGGAAAGTCGGTTGCGTTCGTGTGCGTTCCAGGCTGCAGCGTTCACAATGACGTTTTTGGGGTGTATTTTTATTTCTACGAAATCCTTTGCCGGTTTACCTCACAAGCTGACGAGTTTTTTTGTTTTTTTTTCTCTGTATGCCGCACTGATCACACGGCGGGTTCAGCCCGTGACCCTCGTGGGCCAAAGGCGTCGCTGGTCTTGGGCTTCAGTTTTTTACAATCACACGACTCGGTGACCTCACCGGCGCTCGAAAGGGTCGTGTCACACTCAAGGGGTTTAATCTCAATGCTCGGTTTCTTTGCATGGTTAGAAATTCAGGTCCGACTAATTGCGATGCTGCCGGATCTGTCCGCAATGTGCAGCTTACGTGCTAATGTTTGTGATCGAGTGACGATTAGTAGAATCTTATTTAACGTATGACAATACAAGAAGTCACGGGAGCGTAAAGTGGGCGTTTTTTTCCTGTTGCGTCACACTGGAACCAATTTTTTTTTTGTTGTGTTACTCTTTATCCCTGCTCCGGTTTTGGTAGGAGGCGTTTCGGACCTAGCGGACTCCGCTGTGCTGCTCATCCTATACTGATGTCAGTGTTGTGCTAGTAGGGAGATGACTGGTATGAGTCCCTCCTGGATTGGAACCTATTACACACAGCAATGGCAGCCGTCTTGTGAGCTGACTCCTATCCTGTTCCACTAGATGCATGAGGGTTCGTTAGCTCTTACTGACTTGATAGGCTTCATCGTTCTACAGACTGCTTTTAGCACATAAAATGGCGCTCTGTGCATTCAACGGGTACTTTATCAAAACATCCTATTTGGTACTGTGAGAGCAAGTGGGTGTATTATCTGTATCTTTTTATTTTCCATTCCGACCTCTGTTTAAGCAACCACAATCAAGGTATTATCAGGGATTATTACATGCTCTCTAGTTATCCGACGTTAAGGAGATTTTAGGGCTTCTGATTTCTGGAACTGTAGAGGAAGGATTGGATACCATGTCACACCCTTCTTCCAGTTGTCTTCCTGCTAAACAAGGATGCTCTCTTGCTCCTGGTGGTGGTGGCGGCTTAACGCTTGGATGGGTACAGCCTTCTCTGGCTCATAACGAAAGCCTGGCACAGTATACGGCATCCCGATGTCTAGTACCCCCACACAAAGTCATTCCATTGTATAGCGCAGCATCCCCTGCCCCCTCTATCCTGTCTAAAATCATTCCCCCGACGGCATGGCTCGTGCCACAAGGCTCAGATTTGCCATCTGATCATGAAAATCTTTTAAAAAAAATATATATAATTCTCCCTCTTATTTCTGATCAACACTGAAAAGCTGGAGCTGTTTGGGACTTGGAACGTGAGGACCCGTCTGAGCTGGTTCATTTAGTGATGTGGAATCTATTGCTTTCAGTAAACAAATTGTAATCAACTGTTTTGTAAACTTGTTTTCATTTGGACAAACAAGCACTGTAATTAAAGCTATTAGAATAAAATTCCATCTATTTCACATTCTGCTGTGTGTCTGTGATGTGCCTGGTGAAGGTGTCCTGTAGGATTTAATTTGGTGCTAATACGTCATAACTCAGGTATAATAAGTGGGATGTTTAATATGTTATCCAGCTATATGCTGCCCCCCTTTAATTAATAGGGAATCATCCCCGTTATCTCAGTGAGCTGGTTATATACCTATCCTAAGATGTGAGTCACATCTTTCAAACCAGAAACCTGTAGAAGTGGGGGGACTTGCGTCCGTCTATAGATGGAACTGAAATTCTTGCGTCCGTCTATAGATGGAACTGAAATTCTTGCGTCCGTCTATAGATGGAACTGAAATTCTTGCGTCCGTCTATAGATGGAACTGAAATTCTTGCGTCCGTCTATAGAGGGAACTGACGTTCTTGCGTCCGTCTATAGAGGGAACTGACGTTCTTGCGTCCGTCTATAGATGGAACTAGAAATTCTTGCATCCGTCTATAGATGGAACTGAAGTTCTTGCATCTGTCTTTAGATGGAACTGAAATTCTTGCATCTGTCTTTAGATGGAACTGAAATTCTTGCATCCGTCTGTAGATGGAACTAGAAATTCTTGCATCCGTCTATAGATGGAACTAGAAATTCTTGCATCCGTCTTTAGATGGAACTAGAAATTCTTGCATCCGTCTTTAGATGGAACTGAAATTCTTGCATCCGTCTTTAGATGGAACTGAAGTTCTTGCATCCATCTATAGATGGAACTGAAGTTCTTGCATCCGTCTATAGATGGAACTGACGTTCTAAAGGGGCCTGTTTGGAATCTTGGTGGAAGTATTTAAACTAGAAGAGCAGTGAAACAAAAAAGAAAACAAGCTGCTCCCACACCTAACAGGTATTGTGTGACTGGGTTCTTATGACAGACTGTATATTCATATCCACTAAAGTCCAGGGGAAAAATTAAATAGACAAACGATGATAAAGGGAAGAATAGGAGATGTATAACACGACCTCTCACGGCTGTGTCCAAATGCTACGAGCTTTTCCAATAAAATCCCTGAACTAATTGCAATAATGACAGGATAATATACTAAATGGACAGAAGTATTTGGCTGTACTTGTTAAATATTAAATTCTGGTGTTTCAGTCAGACGTGTTGCCACAGGTGTATGAAATCCAGCACCCAGCCAGATGGTCTCCATTTGCAAACATTAGTGATACAAAATGAGTCGTTCTAAAGAGCTCAGTGACTTTAAGCGTGGTCCTGTGATAGGATGGCACCTTTCTATTAAGATGGTTCGTGAAATTTCATCCCTACTGTATATTCCTTGGTTGGGGTTGGCAGATCGCTGTATAACATTACCTCCATGACTGCATTAAAACAACTGTGAGGTTTGGAGGACGGATAACGGCGTGGGGCTGTTTTTTCAGGGTTTGGGCCAGGCCCCTTATCTCCAGTGAAGGGCCACCTTAATGCTTCAGCAGAGGAAGTCATTGTGGACAAGGTTATGCTTCCGACGTTGTGGCAAAAGTTTGGGGAAGGCCAGTTTCTATTCCAACATGACTGGGCCCCAGTGCACAAAGCAAGGACTATAAAGACACGGTTTGAGTCCGGAGTGGCTGCACAGAGCCCTGACCTTAACCTCATTGAGATCTTTTGGGGTGCACTGGAGCGGAGATTGTGAGCCAGACCTTCTCTAACACCAGAGCCTGACCTCATACATGCTCCACAGAATGATGACCGGACTGGATTTCTAAGCATTGGTTTTCAAAGCGTATTGGAGTTGTAACTGGAGTTTGAACTGGATTTGGGCCCTTTTAAAACTAGTTGTGTGATTTGTTGGTAAAGCAAAGTTTGCTGATTTATTTAATTTTTTTACATCAAGTAAACCTAGGATGTCTGCTCTTGTGCATTGCAGTGGGTGTGATGCTTTTGTTTTGCGGGAGACAATTTGGAAACTCAGGTGTTGTCCAATCTGTCAGAGGATGTCTTTTTTACTTGATATAGCTAGGATGCAAGGTGAGATATGCAGGATGTCTGCATCTTTGATGTCACCATTGCCTCAGAGGGTTCCCAGGAAACGTACTGGGTGGACTATGGTGAGGAATGCATGCAGGAAGGATCCGGTTGTGCAAGGAGACATTGCACAGCCTCTGCCCTTGCGTACCTCCGATGCAGCACTTGGAGGCCTGGAGAGCACTTCATCAGGTAATGTAGCGCATGAGGTGTTGAGGGAACCTAATGGTGAGAAAGGGGAATCCCTGAAAAGGACTGCATTTCTTGTGGGGGATTCTATTGTTAGGGGTATCCAGTTGGGAACAGGACCCGAAAATAGGAATCAGGTGAAGTGCTTGCCTGGAGCGACAGTTCCACGTGATAAAAAGCGCATTTTAAATCTTGTAAAGGCAGTGAGCAAGGAAAGGGAGGTTGATGTCATTATCCATCTTGGGACAAATGACTTAGC
>WWET01004913.1:96023-110385 GCA_011038615.1 Limnodynastes dumerilii
GTGACATCACTGAGAATGCAGCCTATCCAGTCACTAGGAATCAGTGACATCACTGAGAATGCAGCCTATCCTGTCACTAGGAGCCAGTGACATCACTGAGAATGCAGCCTATCCAGTGACTAGGAGCCAGTGATATCACTGAGAGTGCAGCCTATCCAGTCTCTAGAAATCTGTGACATCACTGAGAATGCAGCCTATCCAGTCACTAGGAATCAGTGACATCACTGAGAGTGCAGCCTATCCAGTTGCTAGGAGCCAGTTACATCAAGGAGAATGCAGCCTGTCTTATTACTAGGAGCCAATGACATTACTGAGAATTCAGCCTATCCAGTCATTAGAATCCAGTGACATCACTAAAAATTCAGCCGAGCCAGTGATATCATTAAGAATGCAGCCTATCCAGTAACTAGGAGCCAGTGACATCATTGTTGTTACAGATCATATTTTTGGATATGTGTTTGCAGTTCTTACTCTATAAAAATGAAAGATATTAAAATACCTTTTAATTGTGGTGCTCATTGTATACAGGGAATAGTGTCTTATCGAATACAAAGCTCAGAGATTTTCATCACTCTCCTCCGTGAAATAAAATCAATCTCATTCCAAATATAACCAAATACAAAACATTTATTTAATTTTCCAGCTGGAAATCACATTATGCTTCAGGCATTTTACAAAGAGTTTTATTTTTTCTTCCAAAATTTACTGTATTTATCCATATTCAGATCATCGTACAGGTCCTTCTCATTGGTGGCGCTGCTCTTCCGGGGCTGACTGCGCAGACGTAGCCGGATCTTCCTCTGCTCCTCGGAGAGTGTGGTGATGTCAAGGGGCATCTGGTGAGAGAACAGAGATACATACTGGAGCATCTCACACACACACACACACACACAGCCATCACCGCCACACAAACATTCCCGCTCCTATGAGAACCGGAATCCTTTTACGGGTTTTAGTAATTAAGCCGCAAATCCACACTTCAGATTCTGATGCATTTGGATCACTGACCAAAAGATTCAGAAGGATCCGCTGGCTCTAGGTGGCGGTAACCACACACCTGTTGGTTGTAACCAAGCAGCAGAATATTAACAAATATATTTCCTATACCTAAGGTCATCCTTAACCAGTTACTCAATAAGCACCGGATCCGAATCCACTTTATATTGTCTCATGCTGCAATCTGAGCAAGCGCAAAAATTTGTGTGGCCCAATCGGTAACTCACTCCACCTAACGGGTGAGTTAGGTGCAGACCTCTTAGGTGAGAATACGACCCAGAGGACACTTATAAAGCCGATCATATAGCACAGATTACACAGATTAAGCAGCACTAATAGATGTTCCTCTTACTGTGAGGATCCTGCGGGGCTCCTTGTATTGGATGGTGATGGTCGATCCGTCAGGTTGTACCAGCAGAACGGGGTAAGTTCGCAGGTACGCCTTCCTGCCGGATCTCCCCATACATGCTCTGTTTGAGTTCTGAAGACTGGCAGCTGTGTGTAACTGATGAGTGGCAGGGAGTAAACACCTAGGTGCAACGCTCTGCAGGGAGCTGGAACAGACAGACAGACAGAGGTATTGATCATGGATCAGCAACAAAGAGGCTGCATCTTACTAGCAATAAACAACATTTATACTGACACCGAATGGCAATGAAATTAACCTTTCTGGTTAATAAAACTTAGGTCCTTAAACACGATGTGATGTCAGTTACAAAACCAAACTAATAATGCAAACCTATGCAAAGCAGCGAGATACATGAGAGTATTCACACATAAGTCTCTATCACATGTGATTGCACATAACAGACCAATGGTATAACTGCAAACAATGATGATAGTAACGACAAGGACATTGGACCAAATAAGAGCAAAACAGACCGGATTCAGAGCTGCGCTTCCTTCTATTTTTCAGAAAAAATGTGCACTGCGCATGCTCAGATCGGGAGCTGGCACAGAAAGATGGACGCAAGTGTCCCCATCCATCTGTCTGCGCATCCGACTGCCCTGAGCCTGTAGAACTGGGAGTTCCACGATATTTAAATAAAAAAAGGGGCGTTTTTCTCATTTAAATACTCTGTGCAGGGCAGTCCGGCGGCTGCTTAACAAGCCCTACGCTTATACCGTCCCTGGGATGATGTAAGCGAAAAGGAGCAGCTCACCGAAGCTGTAACGAAAAAACTTAATTAGTAAAAAAAACAAAAAAAACCATACATAAATAAACAGAAGGTATCCATGGTATGCTGGTGCTTGTAGTTCTACAAGCATCAGCATGCCCTGTGGGGCCGGATTTATTTATTTTATTGATAGTGGTGGAGGGGGGACAAGGGAAGGTGTTCATTTTTTTATTATTGTTATAAAAAAAAAAAAAGTTACAATTGCCTGCGATCGGAACGGCATTTTTTTCCCCAAAGGCGGTTTTTGCTACAGCCAATTAAGAGGTGTGTTTCTAAATAAAAGCGCACCTCTGAATAGTACGTTTTAGTGGATCCACATTGCGCATCCGCTAAAACTCTGAATCCGGGCCAACAGGTGGAAATTACATTACAATAAAATTAAATTTACAATATAATATTAATGGTGTTTGGAAGATCTGCTGTTGAAGTAAGACGGATATTTTTCCTGCATAAAGAAACACAATTAGAGATATCACAATTACAATGTAGTTGTTGGTGACGTTTTTACAGGCACTTAGAATCCAGACTAAGACCCCGGATGTCTTCACTTGCAAAAGGGTGGAGGAGACAGGAATTATATAAATAAAAAAACACAAATAATGAGTGGAAAGGGCATACAAAAAAATAGTAATTTTCACATTTGCACCTATATTACTGCATTAGTGTTACTATAAAAAGGAAAATACAATTTTATCAATCCTTCTTCAAATGATAGGAATACTGGTATTACTTATAACAAGACAATTATAGAATTGACTAATAAGTAATCTGAATTATTAGGGCATAATACAATTTGAGGCTCATCTCTTTATTTTGATCATATGGAACAATGATGACACCCGTGGCATCTGAATAATTTCTCTGTGGTTCCAGGGTGTATATAAGAAATTGCACTACATTAGTAGAAGATCAATAAACAGATGTATAATTCATACCCTCCAACATGACCCATTCCATTAGGTACAAAATACTCTGCTCCTTTGTTTCCAACTGTCAGTTACTATGGCAACCTCCTCTGTTGAAGAGGAAAACTGTTTTTTTTAAATATCAGTTAATTCATTTAAACCAGGGGAGTGACAGTTGGAAGCACAGGAGCGGATTACATTGTGCCTCATGGAATGGGTCATGTTGGCGGGTCTGATAATTACATGACATATGAAAACAATATGGCAGCTCCCTGTAAGGAATATTACCGAAGGACTGTGTTCAAGGCCATGACGGTCCTCGTCAGAGTAACCGTAGGCGTTTGTCAACTTGCCGTTCACTGGTTAATTACAGCGGCCTCAGCATCACCGATAGACCTGAAATACAGGAGAGACGAATGACTCAGATCAACAACACAATGTGTATTCAACATACCGGTACTTATAATGTGTTACCGACTGAGCGTTTTTATGTAAATATTAATAGAACTTAATTCTCTAACGCTATCAGGGTACCACAACTTATATACTTATATAAGCAGGTGCTCTGTAAACTCCATAGGCTAAAGCAAGCAATGACGAATAGGGGGTCAGTTATACGCTTACTATTAATTTTAGGGGGAAATTTTGGAACTCTTTATAAAGTTGGAGTCCTTGGGGGCTGTTAAGTAAATCTGTAGTTGAGTTTGTGGGGTGTCTGTAGGGGAGGGCACATGCGCCCTCCAGATGTTACGCTCGTTTTACGCCCGTATCTACTATCGTACAGAACTCAGTTCCGTATCATTGGAATTTATTCCACAGGGCGGTTGTTCCCCTCCGCCTGCAAACAGTACGCAAAGTGGGCGGGGAGGAAGATGTTAATTATACAGTATGGGCGGAGTTATGTGGTTACATGCGGATCAGCGGTCGGATGGTTTGCTGATCCGCACGTCTGAGTTAAAGCAGCCTTGTGGCAGCGTATCTGCAATAAAGTCTGTACGAGAAAGGGATGTCCAGGGGTCGCTCCCCTCTTCCATGCGGTATTAAACACCCCCGCACCGCACGTAGGGGGTGTACAGGGCGTGAACCCGGGGTTACTTAAGGAGCGTTTATTAAATATAAGCAGTGATAATTTCATCTCAGATCATTTTACAGGAAAATAGATGGATTTCTGTATGAATGCAATGAACTCCCTGTAGCTTCATACAGCCAACAAGCCACGGCTAGAGGAATATGCGGGTATTCTGGGACTTGTAGTTCCACACCACCATAAAAGCCAGAGTTGGTGGATGGGCATGCTGGGAATTGTAGTTCCACAGCAATATAAGAGGATTGGACATGCTGGGATTTGTCATTGGCCATTAGCATAAAACCCAAGACTGATGCAGGAGCATGCTGGGACATGTAGTGCCACACCAGCATGAGAGCCAAGGCTGAGAGCAGTCCCAGCATGCCCCACGTGAGACATACACACAAATGCTGGGGACACAAGACCAGACTGGGGCATCATAATAGTAATAATAATAGTAATAACAATAATAATTAAACACAGAGAGGAGACTGCTACTTACCATCCGCTGTCAAAGTCACAGCCAGACATATATGTCGTCATCATCAGCGCGCCCGGACGTCATCTTCAGTGAACCTTTCTGTAAACGCTAGAGGTAAAGAAGGGTAAGCTAATACTGGGCAGAAGTGTCTGCGGTGTGTGGAGGCGGCCATTTTAGGAAAGGGCATAACGCTTCTGTCTCCATGGGGATAGACCACACTCAGAAGGGTGACCGGCGGCCGGCGAGGCTCCGCCCCTATGCAGTCCTGTGCACGCGGTCCCGCCCCGCGCGCCGGCCACTAAAGAACTGACTGTCCATGATCTGCCGGAGACTCCTGTCCCGCCTGGTGCCCGCAGGTAATATACCTGTATATCCCTATATTATACCTCATAGATACATTAAATATCCCCTATCCCTGTGTATATCTCTATATTATACCTCATATATACATTAAATATCCCCTATCCCTGTGTATATCTCTATATTATACCTCATATATACACTATCTATCCTATATACCTGTATATCTCTATATTATACCTCATATATACACTGTATCCATCCTATATCCCTGTATATCTCTATATTATACCTCATATATACATTAAATATCCTCTATCCCTGTGTATCTCTACATTATACCTCATATATACACTGTATCTTTCCTATATACCTGTATATCTCTATATTATACCTCATATATATACATTAAATATCCCCTATCCCTGTGTATATCTATATTATACCTCATATATACACTGTATATATCCTATATACCTGTATATCTCTATATTATACCTCATATATACATTAAATATCTTCTATGCCTCATATATACACAGTATCTATCCTATATCCCTGTATATCTCTATATTATACCTCATATATACTGTATCTTTCATATATACACAATATCCATCCTATATACACTATTCCTTATATATCCCTGTATATCTCTATATTATACATCATATATATACAGTATCCATCGTATATACACAATATCCATCCTATATCCCTGTATGTCTCTATATTATACCTCCTATATACTGTATCTTTTATATATACACAATATCCATCCTATATACACTGTATTCCTTATATATACAGCAGTATATCTCTATAATACACCTCATATATACACCGCATCCATCCTATATACACCGCATCCATCCTATATACACCGTATCCATCCATTGCAGTTCTGGTGGCTGTGAAGACTGTCTGCGTTAGTGGTAAATAGCTCCCACGTGAAGATAGTCTGTGCCCAGACATAAGAGTTCCTCTATATGGCTTAAGTTGTCGGCCTAGAGATGCAGAACACAAGGAACAAGGGCCTGCTCCTAAGAGATGACATACCGGGGTGGGGATGTAATTGCTGGTTCGGCAATTGCTATTTCGAGAGCGATGCCAATAACAGTTTAATAGCAGCTGTTTCGGTACAGAATTGAAAGTAGAAAAGTGTTGTTATGGCACGAAATGGTACCTAAATATTACTGTCCCTGAATTTAAGGTTAGCCTGAGGCTGCCGATTAAGGGGGCTTAAAATAGTTGTCGTCATTGCAATATTCAAATACACCGCGGTTGCGGGAACACCGCTGTCTTATCGAAAACTGCTGTAAAATGACCACGTCGCCATTTTATTGCCGGGAGGTTATCTGTCAAAGATTCAGATTTTTGTAACATTGAACCAAACCCTGGGTGGAGAGGGGCACTGTGAGCGTGATGAGGTAGTAGCCAAAACTCATTCATGGAAGATTAATAGCTAACTGCAAAGCCCTGACAATGAAACATAGCATTATGAGGCATAGAGGTGCACGGGGTCTCCTATAGCCGCTCTTCTAAATGGTAACGGGTAAGGGAGGACTTCCTAGATAGTAAGGACATTTATCCCTCGAAAGATAGAAACGTGTCCTGAAAAGCATTCAGTCAATGCCAATTAGGGAACGACTTCAGCATTATGTGACTGTGACATATTTGGGAAGTTATTGTTGACGTCGAAAACATTTTGCTGCAACATTTTTTTTCTACAATCGCTTTTAAGCCCTTTGGAGGGTTACATCCCTTCGCATTCAGCAGATATTGGAATAATGGCTTTTGCGACTGAAGTTCTTGGTAGGGTTTGTCGAGCTATTAGACCTATAATGATGATCGCGCACGTTTTTTTATTTTTCATCTTCTTCACCATTCTGAGAAAAAGAATGAAGGTCTCCGCTGAATAATGGGATGTAACGGGAAAGTATTACATGCAATGATAAAACTGCGGTTTGTAATAGGCAAGATCTCACCTGACATAGGGCCTCATTCATACTTAGAAGCATCTGCTTCTTAAGTGCGTATCTGGCCGAAATAACCTACTGCGCATGCATAGTAGATCATTTACACTATCTACGTAGCAGATCGGCACGTAGATAGTGTAGATGTGGTCTTTAAAGACCGCACACTGTAGTTTCCGTAGAAAGAGGTGGTGTTATGCCGCCTGGAGATGTTTTGAGGATGAAGTGGGAGGTATTTAGATTAGCTGGGGAGGCGCAATGTCCATACAGATATTGCAAGGAGACATAAGGTACCTAAAAATGGGGGGGTTTTGGGGGCTGGAAGAGTGAGTTAGGTGCTCATCTCTACACACCTAACTCATTCTTAAGTGTGAATCCGGTCCATTGAGGGCATTTATTTGCACCTATTAAGCTGATAGTTCCTTGACTTACGCTTTTTGTGATTATACTCGCACAGCATGTGATGCCAGTTAGTGTTTTGATTTAATTATGTCGGTCATATGATTTTCATTTCCCTTTATTACTTGTGGACAGTGATGAGTTTGTGTTCTGTTAAACTCAATAAATAACACACTGAGCCCGATTCAATTCACCACAATGCTTGGTCGCGGTATTTTTTTCATGAATTAGCATCACAGATTTTAATACGCAGCTCATAGAGGTTATAGATGGGAAGAGGTGAATCGGACCCTTTGTATTCATGTTGCTTTTTCCCACTATAAATCTTTAAATTGGATTATAACTGAAATGCAGGAGGTGACGATGCACGTGTTCTTATAACTGGATTGTATTATTTGGCAGACGGAAATCAGCTGGAGTAAGCCTGAGGCTGTGCTTTGTGGCACAATAATATAATACTTATGGACCGGATTCAGAATGATGAAATGTGGGCATTATCAGTGTTATGTCCGCATTTTAATACAACGCGTTTCTGCACTTCAGGCTTCCTTTCCGATAGTGGGTCCAGCGCATAACATTTAAAGTAGTGTCCTGCATTTGAAAGACTGTACATGTGAGGGGATTGATCTCCCCTTTGCAGGTACTGACCATAGGATTGCACAGCGATCTGCTAATGGCACAGTGGGCTTCTGTTTATGACCCTTTATGTTTAACTCTGACGTGCCACAAGACTTCCAAAGTGCTTTCAATAGGGGTTTGCTAAGCCATTGCCTACAGTGTGCATACAAAACGCACAAATGCACAAGTTCAAAGAGCAGAAGCACAGAAAGGGCCCAATTCGATGAGCTTTGCACACTGCAGTGCCAAGCTAATCCAGCAAATTTATTTTGTGGGTTTTTATGCGCATCCCATTTGGATACCCGTGATAGACAGGAGTAAGCGCACCGAAAGCTTCTTCCCGTCTTTGCGACAAATTGAATCGGGCCCATAGCCTGCCTGCTGTATCTGGTACAGAGAGATCCTGACAGGCGAATGGCCTCAGTGTTTTGTTTTTTCCCTATTTACATGTGAAAGATTGTCGATTGTGTGCTTTTTGAGACAGACGAGGGATTCTTCTGTTGGTCTTGATAGGTACATTAGTGATTTGTGTCTGCTTGATCCCTGGTAAAAGTACAAATGGCGCTGATGCGTTTATAGCCGCTTAGGCGCATGTTTTGTGTTTATCTGTGCTTAACATCAAAATACATCATCATAAACAGCCCAATGTGGGAAGACTTTAATGCCGGCTCTATTTACTCAACAGAAGGTCTATGAAATGCCATTTTATCAATAGTTTACACTGCGAAAATGCCTGAAACATTTGCTGTTCTTCTCCGGTAATTGGTTTGTTATTTGTAAAAATATAATTATCAAAAGTCTCAATTTTTTTTATAGAAAATTTCTTAAAATTTGCAAAAACATAGCAACCGTAAAGCGCCCCGCAAACTATTTCCCGTCATCATGGCTAATTGAATCGGGCACTAAGGATCAACAAGGTGGCATAAAAGTGACATTACTGAGGCATCCGCTTATTGCATTGTCCGATCCTTCCAAGCCCGATTGATCGGAGATGTTCTCTGCTGTCTTTAGATGGAGCAACATACATTCTTTTTCATTTCTAGAGTTTGATGTTCTGGAACACAGTCTACCACATGTACTGCCAGAAATATTGTGGTCACTATCTGCCTGTGTGACTCAATGAGTGTCTTGTGAACTTAACACTTGCTTTTCCGTGACTCGAAGCATCACCAGAGCGGACTGTGATCTCACTTCCATCTTCACATAATATTAATTATTTATTATCAGGTTTTTATATGGCGCCATCAGATTACGTAGCGCTTTACAATTTTAACAATCATTATAACAGGACTGGGTGGTAACAGACAGACTGGGTGGGTAAGAGGACCCTGGCACAGGCTTACACTCTATAGGATATTAGGGATTGATACATAAGGGAAAGTGCTATAATCACACAGCGGAGCAGCCAGCTTGCATGGTAACAGTGTCAGTGCTCTGTATGATCAGTCACAGCCGTGTTAGTAACAGAATGAGGGGAATTTTAGTATAGAATGAAAGAGAAGAAGTTTGGTTTAATGATGAAGTGATGGTCATATAATAAAGTTGTTGTAAGTAATAGTGTAGACAAATGTTATGTAGGTTGTGGAATTTGGTAGCTTGTCTGAAGAGGCGAGCTTTGAGGGATCGTTTGAAAGTTTGGAGAGCAGAGGATAGTCTTAGTGGATGAGAAAGATTATTCCAGAGAGTGGGTGAAGCTCGGGAGAAGTCCTGTCACTGGGAGTCAGAGCATTTGTATGCATTAGTGTGGGGGAGAGCTGTATGTCCTGTGAGGATCTAAGAGCACAAGCTGGGATATATCTTGAGATGAGTGAGGATATGTATGCAGGTGCAGTCATATTGATGGCCTTGTAGGTTAGTAAAAGGATCTTGTATTTGATTCTGTAAAATACAGGTAACCAAGTTAGCTGGCACTAGGCTTCATCAAACATGTGGAGGCTTTTATATGGCGCCATCAGATTACGTAGCGCTTTACAATTTTAACAATCATTATAACAGGACTGGGTGGTGACAGACAGACTGGGTGGGTAAGAAGACCCTGGCACAGGCTTACACTCTATAGGATATTAGGGATTGATATATAAGGGAAAGTGCTATAATCACACAGCGGAGCAGCCAGCTTGCATGGTAACAGTGTCAGTGCTCTGTATGATCAGTCACACAGCAGTGTCACTACCAGGACTGAGGGGATATTACTATGGAGTGTGTATGCAGGTGCAGTGTTGATGATCTTGTAGGTTAGCAAAAGGATCTTGTATTTGATTCTGTAAAATACAGGTAACCAAAGTACAGACTGACAGAGTGGAGAAGCTCCAGAAGAGCGTTTAGCAAGGAAATTCTGTCTAGCTGCTGCATGTAATATAGACTGTAGGGGGGTAATTTTATAATATGGGAGTCCAATAAGGAGAGCGTTGCAGTAATCAATGCGGGAGGTGATTAGTGCATGAAGTGTTTATTTATTAGAACCTTTTCTGTATTTGTTCTTATTTGTACCCTGTGAAATCCACGCTGCATTCAGTTACCTCTGTAAGTCCTTGGTTTGTGGATGTCATAATGATGCATTAGGAGAGACTGTGGAATGAGACTCTGGGTCTGATGCTGAGCTGCAAAAGCAATTCCTGCAGTAAATTTTCCTAAACCCCTGAGTCCTGGTGTGCAAGGAGCGTGTCCCAGCTCAAGCCAGTGTTGCGGTTTGATGAATAGCAGCCAGAATGTGAGGGCCCTGTGTAACAGCATCCAAAGAATCAAAAGAAAGCATTGCACAAAACAAAAAGATGCATGATGCAAGCACCAAGATACAGGGGCAACACTGATACCGCTGTCAGCTTACTCGCGGCTGTATCGATACTGAAGGCTTTTATATCAAGAATATTTCCAGATCAGAACGGGTGCAGTGTCCAATGTTCTTATAGCCATAGGTTACCCCTTCCCAGGAAATGTTAGGGTTAGGAGAGGGAATAGTTAAAGTTAGGCTGCGGGATGAGGATGCTTAGGGGAGAATTAAGGTTAGTTTGTGGAGAAGGGATGGTTAGGTTATGGAGAGGGGATGGTTAAGGGAGGGTTAAGGTTAGGTTGTAGAGAGGGGAGGGTTAGGGTTAGAGCAGGGTTAAGGTTAGGTTGTAGAGAGGGGATGGTTAGGGTTAGAGCAGGGTTAAGGTTAGGTTGCAAAGAGGAGATGGTTAGAGGAGGGTTAAGGTTAGGTTGTGGATCGGGTATGGTTTACGGTTAGGTTGCGGAGGGGGTATGGTTAGAGGAGGGTTAAGGTTAGGTTGTGAAGTGGGGAGGTTTTATGGTTAGGTTGCGGATAGGGCGTGGTTAGAGAAGGGTTAAGGTTAGGTTATGGAGCAGGGATAGTTAGGGGAGGGTTTAAGGTTAGGTTGTGGAGAGGGGATGGTTAGCGGAGGGTTAAGGTTAGGTTGCGGAGAGGGGGTGGTTAGAGGAGAGTTAAGGTTAGGTTGTGCAGTGGGGAGGGTTTAAGGTTAGGTTGTGGAGAGCGGATGGTTAGAGAAGGTTAGGTTGTGGAGCGGAGAGGGTTATGGTTAGGTTGTGCAGCGGGGAGGGTTTAAGGTTAGGTTGTGGAGAGCGGATGGTTAGAGGTTGTTAGGTTAGGTTGTGGAGCGGGGAGGGTTAAGGTTACGTTGCGGAGAGGGCATGGTTAGGATGAATAATACTCACCTGTCGCTGGACTCTTCGTGGAGACAGTAGTCACAGGAACGTTTGCCGTATAAGTGATCTGATGAAAGACGGATCATCAGAGCGTCAAACTGCACCCAAGAAACAGGATCCTGTGTCCGGAGAAGTGGTGCTCCATTTCTCCCGTGTATTCTCCTGCCTATATAAGGCTCGATATGTTCATTGGCATTGATGGGAAATCATGTCTCTCTTATGCCACCATTATTGGAGTTGGTCTGTTCTTCCTGGTCTCTAACATGGTTCCCCCGGGTACTAGCTCTAGGTTGGGACTAGTGAAACTAAGCAAAGTTTGACCCCGAATCAGGATAATGTGTTGTTCTATGTCACCCGCTGCGAGTTATGCTCTTTACTTGTAGCTTTTAATCAGCTTCTGGGATATATTTAGGTCCTGGGGATTAGATTGTAACCCCATTAGAGCATGGAATCATCAAGATGACAGTAAGGAGCAGGGACCAGTCAATGTAGCATCAATCAAAGCTGTCTTAGGAATTCAGGCTGTAAAGGGAGAGAAAAAAAATCTGTCTTACACCTTCATCTCACCCCAAGACCTAACCCTTGTTCCCATAAAGCAAATACATCCTGCAAGACTTCCAGGAATCTATCAGACTCTTATCTTATCAGATGAATTGCTTTCACATGGAAAGGGTCTCTTGGCTTGTACTTCCCTTCTATTATTCATGACTGTGCTTTTCAGAAGTGTCATCATTTCCTTGTACCTGCCTTCTATTATTGTCTGTGCTTTTCAGCAGTGCAGTTCTATCATATTGCAAAGAACTGTGTCAGATAAGGCAATAGGGCCTGAGGGAATGTGAGAGAAAGTGTGTCCCCTGGCGATGACAATAAACGCTCTGCTGACTATATACATAAATGACATTGCGTGTTTAGTAAAAGTTGCAGGAGGGTTTGTCCTGGCCAATGAAATACTTTCGTCTCTCGTCTCACATTGTGTAAGATGATATGGAACATGATTCTGTGATAACTCAGATGATCATCTTCTCTCTCTGTTTACTTTTTACCACATGCACTTTAGATTGTAAGCTCTCAGGATCTGTGTATCTCTCTGCAGAGGAAGCGTTGCTACTTGTGAGGAAATGGTTCTGTTTCTCTGGCTGATAGATGCATTATTGTGGCACAGACGTGTCTCTGTGCTACCTCTGCCCTGCGTTAGTCTGTCTCTGTGTGTGTGTGTGTGTGTGTTTGGGTGTGCCCGTGTGAGGCCGGCAGTGGAATGCTGAGCAGATTACAGGCGTGTGGCTTCCGCCTGAGCTGTCACTGGATTAAAGAGACTGCTGCAGCCTGCTCCTCATTACACACACACACTGAGGAGAGACGAGACTGGTAGGTGGCAAAGGGCAGCGTGCGTGACATGGGCAGTCTCTATAACATGGGCAGCGTGTGTAACATGGGCAGTCTCTATAACATGGGCAGCGTGTGTGACATGGGCAGCGTGTGTAACATGGGCAGTCTATGTGGATCTGTGGGGTTGCCTGAATGAAAGTGAAACAATTGGTGTCTCTAGGAATGTTTGTCTGGTGATTGCTGTGTGAGCTGTTGATATGATGTACACATGATCTCTCACACGTATGCTGTCTACATGATATACATATGTACTCTTACACACATCCTGTCCTCAATATAGACGTGTCCTCTCACACATATTCTTTCTGCATGATAGGAACCGTGTGAGAGAACACGTCTCTATCTGTGTGATATAGACGTGTTCTCTCACGTTTCCTGTCTGCATGATATAGACGTGTTCTCTCACACGTATGCTGTCTGCATGATATAGGCATGTTCTCTCACACGTATGCTGTCTGCATGATATAGACGTGTTCTCTCACACGTATGCTGTCTGCATGATATAGACGTGTTCTCTCACACATATGCTGTCTGCATGATATAGATGTGTTCTCTCACACATATGCTGTCCATCTTTCTGCATGATAGATATAGACGTGTTCTCTCTCATGTGTCCTGTCTGCATGATTTAGACGTCTTCTCTCACACTCTGCATGCTTTCTGTGCACGTGCCTGTCTGAATGAGGTGTATTGTGGGAAATGACATGGGGGGGGTGCATAGGGGTTGTTGCCGTTGATTTTCTCAATTTCGAGCGTGTTACAATCGGCAGCAGACTGTCACCTGTATCATTTTAGACGCTGCTTCCATCTAGATATAATATATTTGGGCATGGCTGCACCGCCAAAAGCTTTCATTTCAACTGCTGTACCCCAGAGCTGTGCTGTGCATGCCGGTTAGGGGGTATGGGGCATTGTAATATTCGATCAGACATGAGTTGCTGTAACAATGGAAAACAGTCGGTGAGTAAACACTGCCGGCATTTCAGAGCCGATATCGAAACGGCAAACCACAACCTGCGCACAGAGGCCCGTATTCAGAGTACCGGACGTATAACATATACCGTATTTCCCCATGTATAACACACTCCCTTGTATAAGACGCACCCCATTTTTGGAGCCTAAATTTAAAAAATATATTTTTTAAATGTGTTTTTTAAATATTATTTTTGGCCTTAATTAATGAAAATATATACAAGGGATCAGGGGATGCAACACTAAACTTACCTTTATGTAAAAAAGAGGGTGATGATGGGGAACAGCGCTAAACACCGGACGTATATGTTATTTGTCCGGTACTCTGAATACGGGCCAGAATTACCAGCGATGTGTTATTGAGTGCACATCGCCCCTTTCCTCTTATCGCCCATATCTCCAGAAAGACATAAATACATTAG
>WWET01004914.1:2847-16857 GCA_011038615.1 Limnodynastes dumerilii
ATGGGGAATACTGAGGGGGGGTTGGAGGCACATGATGGGAGATACTGAGGGGGGGCTGGAGGCACGTGATGAAAGATACTGAGGGGGGGCTGATACTTTGCAGGACACCCATGCACAAACCCTGGCAAAGCAGGGACCGCCCCTGGTGACGTAGGGACCACCCCCGGCAACACAGGAACCTCCCCCGGCGACGCAGGGAACGCCCCCGGCAACACAGGGACCGCCCCTATGCTTTTTACTTTTCTCCCTGAAATTACTTTTCAAAAGTAGGCAACCATGCTGTTAAGCCTCATCCCTTGCATGCATCTATGGCTTCCCTCCGGGAACTCTTAAAAGTCGGCAACCCTGGAATAGGAGATCTGCTGACGACTTCACAATTATAGCAAATATAAAAACAGGTGACACTGCAGCTGATTAACAAGAAACCAAAGTGTATTTTTTATTTCTTTCTCCATAATTAGGGAGATTGGCAACCATGTATTAAAAATATAAAACTATATCAAATGCACAAAATACACAAATCTAAAAAATACATAATTTTATAGAATTAAAGGCATAAATTAAGAAACAGACTTTAGATAAACTCAGAAGAAGAATACAAAGACAAGTGACTCCTCCCCCAGACCCTTTCATTAAACATTTTACTTCCTTATTAACATTTACTTTCTTATCCCATTCACTTTTTTATTACTATACTTCTGGATTTATTTTTAACAATTATTTACTCAATATTCATTTCATATACATTTATTCCTCATATCCCCAGTCCCTACCTATTTATGTTTACTTTCCCATTTTTACACCCACCTTCAATCATATTTGTTTACAGCCATATTCCTCTTATTCATCCGTGGACTATCTATACACATATTGATATATTTCCACATTATTTGTACCTTTATTTATTATTTCTTCAGTGGTCACTATCTACATCATATGTATACCTTTTTATTGCCATTTAATTTTATTTTCACTTCCATCTTTATTTAGCTCCCTACATATTCTTATTTTTACTCATATTTTTATTTTTACTCTAAATTTTTTTTCTTTTCCTTTTCTCCTTCCTCTTATTTCTAAGTTATTTCTATATTTACTTTCATTATTAGTATATTTCTTTTAATATATTTATTTTTCCTATCTTTTACTTCATCTAATTAATTTTTTTACACCCCTTTATTCTTAAGGTGTGTCTTTCTGTATACAGAATAATCAATGAACCTTTATTCCTTGACACAAATACGTATAATCTATGTCTGTATATATTACCACTCTGTTTTGGATTATCAGCAATACGGTCTATTTCGGCTAATCATATGTATTATTTAGCTATCGATATCTAGGGATTTTATTATAATTATCTTCTCCTAGATGACATATATATGTCTCCTTTGATATATCAATTTATCTGAGTATATTACCTTCTCCACTGCATCGTATTCATGTTTTTCTATATCTAGTTTTATATCATTTTTTATATTGTCTTTACATTTTCACTTATATTTATATATATTATCCATATTGATGATGAATCTGTATATAACAGTGTTTTATTTAATTTTTTAGTAATTGTTATGATGTTATTATGCCTGATGTAATAATTATTGGTATATAAAGAATCCTATAGTGCCGAGCAGCAGGTCTATTATGACTCACAGACGATACATTTGTTACCTTGTATCATTGCTTATGAGCAACTTGTAGAATATTTGCTACATTGTTATTTTTAAAATCCACCAGAAACCCACTACTTGGAGGACCTTTGTAACATCCTAATAGGCCTTCCAATTAGTGGACATCTGTTGAGTCTTCTTTAAAAGGGATGACCGATATCTGAGAACACCCATATCCGCTTTGAAAAAGTCCTCGTATTGGACGAAACGCGTCAGCGGGACGTCACAAACACACGTGCTCTGTCTGGAACCTTTGCCATATACAGCTGACTGGTCTTCGGCTCGTGGATTCTGAAGTGTAGCGGGTGGCCTCCGTTTTACACGCCAACCTTTCAGACCCACAGAGGAGTTTTGTCTCTATACCCTGGACCGGATCTGCTTTTACACAGTGGGACTGTGAGTATACCTGCGGAATTCAAAGCACAGGTACTCTACTACCTCTCCACGGCATATACATTTCCCTTACAGACGGGAGTATCTGGCTGGACATTCCAGCCAACAGGGACTGTCACCTTACTCCCGCACTGCAACAAACACCCGTATTAACTACCCAGGAGGGGTGTATTTTTTTATACCCTTACTGGACATTTGTCTTGCGGACTATTGCCATCAGCAGTGCTTGTAGGAGCTCAGTCTTTTCATCATTACCCTGACCCGTGTGAATCCACTGAGGGACACTGCCGTTATTTAGTTACCTGTGCAGTATTGAACTGCAGGATTCAATCACGTCCCACCTTACATAGTGATTGGCTTGTATCCATTCCAGACTGTGCACATATTATATTGTATTGTTCTTGTGTTACATGTGTTATATGTTTACAATATTTTATTTTTACTCCATTAAACTGCCTTTTTAGACCTCTGCTCGGTTCTAAGGTTATTTCAAAATTGGTGAACTGCCATATTTTATATTTTATGTTTTGACTACTATATATCACAGCGCTGTGGTTCTTTTTGTGTTTACATTGTTGTTTTAGGTGTATCGGTAGGATTCACCTCACCACTAGCTGCTACTTATTGTTCATTATCCACTTTTTTGTCTCTTGGTTCTCTTTTGAACCCTACTTTGTTCCTTATTAACAGTCACACCACAAATCTGTCCACCAGAACACCTCCATAAAATGACAGCCCCAGATCTCCTACCTGACATCTATCCTGTGCTACAGCCCCTGCCAAACTATTTCTATTTCCTGCATTGTGATTGGTGGATGACTCCAGCCATCTACCAATCATTGATTATGAGACCACCCATCACTCTGATTGGTGAATGCCCAGAGCCATCCACCAATCAGCATGATGCAAATTGCTTGAATGGCAACTGGGAGAGTATTCTCTATAGCTGCGCTGGCTATGTATTCTGTGTGAGCATTGTTCAATGTGAGCTTTTTCCATGTGAGCAATTTTCTGTGTGAGCAATTTTCTGTGTGAGCATTTTTCTGTGTGAGCATTTTTCTGTGTGAGCAATTTTCTGTGTGAGCAATTTTCTGTGTGAGCATTTTTCTGTGTGAGCATTTTTCTTGTGGGCATATATGATAGTGGGGTTTTTTCCGTGAGCAATTTTCCTGTGGGCTTTTTTCATGTGAGCTTTTTTCTGGTTACCGAATAACAGTTGAGAACCTTCCCCCTTAGAAAAATAATTGTCTGTACATTTAAAGTATCCGCCCCAGCAGTGCAACAGGGTTTGGTAAGGAATGTAAGAGCATCTTCTCCCTTGGGTCCACCTCTCACTTATGAATGAGGTGCTATGTATATAATAATTTTTGTGATGGATAAGTATTCACTTAGGCAACACCACCTAGCTTGTTATGACTGGGAATGGTACTGGTGCCTTCATAAAATGGTAAAACTGCAATTTATTCTCTTTGTATATAGAACAGGCTTCCTAATAATTCATATAAGTAATGTAGCGTTATTTAATCCTGAATGTGAACAGAATTTGCAATCACAAATTTGGATCAAGAGATTACAATTTGTGTTTGGACCCTTCTAATCCCATTCCCCTGCTGAAATTTAAATATGGTGGAACAGACTTACGCCAAATGCTCATTTAATAGCTAAATACGTCAGCATATTTAGCGTGCAGGATGAATACAGCATGTGCACTTGATGGTGGAGAAATTTTAATTGTACACTAAGGGCATAGTTGCCGGCTCTCCTGGAATGTCCGGGAGACTCCCGAAATTCGGGCAGTTCTCCCAGTTCTCCACACTAGTTTACTAGTGTTGCTAGGGACAGGGAGGGACTTAATGATGCAAATTGCGTCATCTAGTCCCACTTCCATCCTTATGAAATCCTAAAAGGGGTAATTGATAGTCAAGGGACAGAGCTTAATGGAGCTATTTGCATAAATCGCGCCATTAAGCCCCGCCCCCTGCATGCATCTATGGCTTCCCTCCGGGATCTACCTGACTAAGGGCATTTTTCAGCCCTTACGCAAGACCAGATTAACAGTGGGGCTAATGTGACTACAGCCCCAGGCCTCCATCTGAAAATAGGCCCCCCACACACTTCAGTGCATATGGATGAATGTCAGGAACATCCTCTCCAAAGCATACTATATAGTGCGGGCCCTTGATAATTTTCAGCCCCAGGCCCACATGGCCCTCAATTCGGCCCTGCCCTATCCAGACTTTTGAGCTGTCTTTAATGTACGTGAGGACAGCACAGAAAATTTAAGGTAGAGTGAATAGATCGGGAGTCTGTCCATGAGAGGGGAGTGATTACTTCCTACACGCGCGGGACTCAGGAAACAGCAGGGATTCAACTTCTGAACTCTGCTGCCATTGTGCGGATTTGGTACAGCGTTCTTTATTGACTTTGCACAGACTGACAATGTATTATATAAGTATATATTGTCTGTATTACAGCCCTCTTAAGATGAATCTTGATTTTCAGTTATCCGCAACAATTGGAGCAGTCCCCTGGGCAAGCATAGTGGGACACATCCATACTAAGGGATTCCTATAATGCAGTATGGAGAAAAGAGGTCGTTATATGAAGAATAATTATAAAGGTGCAAATCTGAACCTGACCAAACCATGGACCAAACCAAGACCTTTACTGCCACAGCAATCAGAGCACATAGGTAGCAGCGATCCAAAGATGTGCAGTATCTATACTGTATCAAACTCCCGTGCAGTCAAAGGCCAAGGGACTTATGATAGCAGGACCTTATCTCAATATATCCGCACCGTCCTTGAGTGGGGAATGACTCTGCTGCTATTATACGTTCAAACACGTTTTCCCAGATTTACTGTTGTTTAGCTGATACTAGAAATAAAATAAGCACTTTTATACAACTGAACAGAAACAGACGCCCTCAGTGGGAACACAGTGCAGCAAAATTGGATCGTCCTGTACTCTCTGTTCCCCTGTTACCAACACCTCGGGATGCTCAGAGGCGGGATATGCAATAAAAGCTATTGTTATCAGGAAGAATTTGGAGCCAGACTCTTCAAAGGATTATTAGGCTCTTAGGAATTATGCAAGAGCAGAAGTAGAGACTGACACGATTTAGAATTCCTATGAAAGTCTGACTAATGACCTGTGAGAAGTTCTGTATAAACATCACTGGAACATCAAGCAGAATATATTGCAGTCCAGCGATCAGAGAGTGTCTGCAACTTACTAGCCATATACAGTCATTTATCCAAACAGATGCACATATGGCACTACTTATTTCCACATACATACCACACTCACACTCACAGATAAGCACGTGCATTGTCACCTCTACATATGTACAGTGCACACCAGAAGATTACCAAACATGCTGATGCCAAGTAGCGCTGGGTGCAACTAATGCATGGTGGCTCAGTGAGTAGCGCTTGTGTCTCACAGCACTGAGGTCATGAGTTCCATTCCCAGACTAGGCCTTATCTGTGTGGAGTTTGTATGTTCTCCACATATCTGCATGGGTTTCCTCCAGGTGCTCTAGTTTTCTTGGGACAATCACCCAAAATGGTCCCTCTGGAAATGGGACAGTTGGGAGGTATATCATTTTGTTTTTCATGTGTCCCTTTAACTAATCCACCTCTTCTGTGCCTCTCAGAACCCCCACCCATTCTCATTTGTGCTTTATCACAGTGGAGAAAGAAATTAGTGCAAGATACTTTAGTACTTTATTGTTCAGTACTTTATTTGTTCTGATTTCTGCTGTTGATGAGGGTTGTCATCGGGGGGGGGGGTGACGGGGGTGTGGACTGCCCAGGGCGGGGGGGGGGTTGGGGCCCACAGATACTTACCATGGCTCTACAGTGGCCATACTACAGCCGATACTTGCTGCTTAGAGCTGCACACTAGTGGGCCAATGCAAAGGGGATCCTTCTCTGCGCATTGGCCTGCTGATAATGTAGTTCCGTGGCATCCCGCTCCCTATGACATCACAGATGATGTCAAGTAGGGGATGGGGTGCCCTGCTGTTGATGTCCACACCAGAGGTCAGAACTGATGGTTCTTTTTACAGGCAGCTTCAGTTCACTGTTAATGAAGCTGCATCAGGCTGGCTTACCTTCACTGTGAGTCTGGCACAGTATTTACAACAGGGTTGCTGCTGTCTTTTGCCAAGCTAGTGATGCATGCAGGGGGTGGGGCTTAATTATTCAATTTATGCAAATCATGTCATTATGCCCCGCCCCCATACAAATACTTACCCGTTTTTTTGTTGAAGTAGGGATCGGGACGGGACTTGATGGCGCAAATTGCGTCATAAAGTCTCTTCCTCTCCCTAGCAACACTAGCATACTAGTGTTGCTATGCCAGGGGGGCAGGACTTGAGGCCGTGGTTTCCATGAAAGTCTTACTCCTGGAGCGGAGTGTAAAACTCCATTCCGGCATTTTATAGGTATTAAACAGTTAATTTTAATGCAATAGTGCCAGTTTGCACTTCAAATCGGACATTATCGCATTAAAATCTTTGTAAAGATATTTATTTATTCTATGGACCGGTGTTTGATCTCTGAGAAGTATCAGCCATCAGACAGCAAACTGACCACAAACAGGCAAGGACGGCCCGATTATCAGTGTACCTTCATTAAAAATACATATATAAAACAGAAAATGCTATAAAAAGTAAGAGCCTAAAACAGCCAAGCAATAGACCAGAAAGTGACTTAAAAATTCAAACTAAATCCAAAAATGCAGAAAATATAACATAAGTAGGAAAAAAAATCTTCATTTTCGGATGCTTCAGAAAGCCAGAAAGACCAAAGGAACAGAATTCATATGTCCTACAGAATTTCTTCAGATCAAACAAATTCTGCATGGAGTGTCATTAACCGGTTGCAGTCTCTGGTCTAATGGCCCGCTTTGCGAAATAGGGAACAGCCGAAAGTTACTTTTTCGGCTGTCTCTATTTCATAGGGGGGCATTTTAGAAATTTTTTAAATGAATGGGTGAGTTTGCCGATCGGCATACTCGCCCATTCATTTTCGCAGACCGCGACCTGAGTATTAAGGTCAGGCAAGGGAGAAGGGAGGGTTAGGGTCAGGCTTCGGGGAAGGGAGGGTTAGGGTCAGGCTAGGGAGAAGGGAGGGTTAGGGTCAGGCTTCGGGGAAGGGAGGGTTAGGGTAATGGAAGGGAAGGGTTAGGGTTAGAATTAGGGGAAAGGTTGGTTTCGGAGGGGCGGGGTAGAAATACGTACTTGAAAATTTACATGAAAGTGGGTGGGGGGGGCATTTAAATGAACGCTTGAGGGCGCGGCTATACTGAATCGCACGGATGGAATACATATACGCACGTAAGTACACACGTAAAGATCAGAGTGGTCTATGGAGGTGTGAGTGTGCGATTGCACGGCCGGGAGAGGGGAGTGTTGTGGGTGTTGGTGGGTGTGGCCTTGCTACGTGCGTGCATTTAATTGCGTAGCTTTAAAAAACGGATCTCTGAAAATGGCCCCTAGTCTTAACAGGGGATCCCTGCCCCACCCCTCATTTACATGGCTATCCTTCCTGTATGGCAAGGATACGACCATCGTAAATGAAGGTTTTTACCCTTCTGCGTACTTAATGTCATACGTAACTTGGTTACGTATGTCAGTAAGTACACGCGCAGAACATATGGTGCACACATGTGCAAATGTTCCCGGACAGGGGACTTACGCAACTGATTTGCATAAGTTCCCTGTCATACTTAGTTCAGGATCTGACCCAATGGAACGGATCCAGAGATAGTCCTAAATTCCGTACACTAGCCTTCGCAGAGGAATTAGTGATCCACATCCCCGCATGTTGGTGAGAAGAGCACTCCCCCTGCTCTCCTATGTGTGGATAATGGATCTGCAACTGGGTCTCTACCTTATGTATTCCCTATGCATCTTTCTTAGCCATGTTACGCAAGTTCTTAGCCAAGCCCTTACTGTACAATTTACATGCCTATAACCACCTCTCATCTTCATATGGGGGCAGGGCATGTCCTCCTGTGCAGGGGCGCTGATATCCGCACGGAATGCAGCATCGGGCAACTGCGCCACGATGCGAGGATCTGCGCAGTACCAGTACACAGCTTACGGAAATCTGCTGGAAGACTCATCCGTGAATCCGGCCCTATGGTCCTGACCTTACACAATTACAGCTTTAGGAAATTGCTCCTAAAAGGCCAACATCTCCTAAATCAAAAATCCTTTATTAGGGCATAAAAGTCCCACAGTAAGTCATAAATCAATGGGAAAAATTGAATTAAAATATAATATTAGTGATTAATGTCTGTATACACTCATCCATCTGTATACCCAACCTTTGATATTGATATCTGGAGAGCTTGGTGTATATGAGAGCCATTCCCACTAAGATTTTGACAGAGGAAAAAATATGTTTGTAATTTAAACTGAATTTTAAAACACACCATATATGTGACAATGGGTTTAAAATGAGAAGATTGCAAGGAAATAAATCACATAGCCTGGGGAAAAAAAATGAAGAAAAACGAATCAATTTACGTGACACATACACCACAGGTTGTGAAAGGTTATAAACACCTCCTACACATAAATTAAAATAGTCCGGGAGTCCATCTATGTCATTTGCAGTCAATTACTTTAATGTCCAGGTTATAATCATTTATAGGTCAATTTCTAAGTCATTTCATCTACACAGAGTAATAGAAAATCCCTGGTGAATGTCTTCCCTTTCTTCCAATGCACAGTTCTGTTGTCTTGATGCATACAGTGCTGAGGGTGGCCTGCATTTTTAAATGCCATCATTTCTTCTAATTGCATTTTGTTTGAGGAATGATATGACCTTCAGTAGCTATATATAATATTTCAAAGGAAGCCTTCCATGAGAGCAATCAGGTAAATCAGGGTTGCTGACTTTTCAAAGCTTCCCTCTGGGAGATGCTGCAGGGAAGAGATAGAGGGGTGGAGCTTAATGGCGCATCCTGTTGCAAATTATGTGCCAAAGCCCCGCCCCTTGACCATCAATAGCCGTTTTTATAGTATTACTAAGGGTGGGGGTGGGGCTTTATGGCGCTAATTGTATCATCAGGTCCCACCCAGTCTTTAGTAACACTATGGGCCAGATTTACTAAGCTAAGGAAAAGGAAAAGGAAGAGATGTTGCCCATAGCAACCAATCAGATTCTGGCTCTCATTTTCATATTACATACTAGAAAGTGTCAGCCAGAATCTGATTGGTTGCTATGGGCAACATCTTCACTTTTCCTTTCTCACAGCTTAGTAAATCTGGCCCTATGAATAGTAATGTTGCTAAGTTGGGGTGCAGGACTTGAGCCTTTAGTTTGCATGAAACCACAGCCTCAAGTCCCCTGCGGGAGATATGCCGGTTCTCCCAAGATACCGGGAGGACTTCCCTGAATTTCAGGAGTCTCATGGATATTCCGGCAACCCAGAGGTAGAGACACAGAAAGCCATTTTATCAACCAGAATCTCTGCATATGATACCACAAATTGATAATTGATTGTGCAAAGGGTTTTCATTCAGTATGTGCGTCCACTCTTTCTTCCCACAAAAGGCCCTTCAGAACGCAAAATCGATCTGAGTTGGGGTCTGAATTGGGTGAGATTGCGTGAGTGTCATATATGAGTATGTATACATACAATGGGCCTGATCCAGCGCTACGAAAATTCGCACGACCGGCGGAGAGGAAAGGATAAGGTTAGGGGAGGGTTAAGGTTAGGTTGCAGGCAGGGGATGGTTAGGGTCAAGAAAATGAACCTGTCACTGTGGAACTTCCGGAGAAAATCCGTCCTGAAAACTGAAGGCTTCATTGCCGCAAAGTGATCTGTCAAAAGAAGCAGCAAACAGCGCATATCTTGTTGTGATATTGCAATGCACATACTCATAAATGATATGGAACAAGTGAATATTGTAAGGTGTGTTACACACAAAGAAGTGTTACAGCTGACCACTCCTATGCCCTCTTATATATCCCACTATAAGAAATAAACTAGATGCATACATACAATGGCATATATAATGGATCAGCAGTACACTCTCTCAAGTCAAAACACAAGTATCACGATGTATATCAGTTTCAGGGATTACACCCTCAAATGTTATTACCTCTACTTACAAGTGATATTGCCTCATATTTACCATTATTTGTGACTGTGAATACCTTGAGCGTATATAGGAGAGGATTCATTCAGAACAATGCTGATGGAGCTTTTGGAAGAACTGTTGCTATACTTATTTTATCTTTCTAACATTTGAGAGTATAGGACCTGATTCACACTTAAGAATCTTCTTAAAATAAGAACTTAAAGACACTCCTGGACAAAACCATGTTGATTGCAGGGGGGATTAATTTAATTGTATTCTTTGCATTCAGGGATATATCTTTGAATTGCTTACTGCACACAGATACTGACCAGCTTTACTATTACACTGTTATTTAGATTTGGGCTGGGAAATATCACCTCTCTACACTAGTACTGTTTGCAACAGATGAAATTTGACTCCCCTGCAATCAATATGGTTTAGCCCAGGTGTGACTTTAAGTTCTTATTTTAAGAAGATTCTTAAGTGTGAATCAGGTCCTATACTCTCAAATGTTAGAAAGATAAAATAAGTATAGCAACAGTTCTTCCAAAAGCTCCATCAGCATTGTTCTGAATGAATCCTCTCCTATATACGCTCAAGGTATTCACAGTCACAAATAATGGTAAATATGAGGCAATATCACTTGTAAGTAGAGGTAATAACATTTGAGGGTGTAATCCCTGAAACTGATATACATCGTGATACTTGTGTTTTGACTTGAGAGAGTGTACTGCTGATCCATTATATATGCCATTGTATGTATGCATCTAGTTTATTTCTTATAGTGGGATATATAAGAGGGCATAGGAGTGGTCAGCTGTAACACTTCTTTGTGTGTAACACACCTTACAATATTCACTTGTTCCATATCATTTATGAGTATGTGCATTGCAATATCACAACAAGATATGCGCTGTTTGCTGCTTCTTTTGACAGATCACTTTGCGGCAATGAAGCCTTCAGTTTTCAGGACGGATTTTCTCCGGAAGTTCCACAGTGACAGGTTCATTTTCTTGACCCTAACCATCCCCTGCCTGCAACCTAACCTTAACCCTCCCCTAACCTTATCCTTTCCTCTCCACAACCTAACCCTAACCCTATCCTAACCCTAACCATCCTCCTGCAGCCTAACCTTATTCTTTCCTCTCCGCAACCTAACCCTAACCCAACCCTAACCATTCTCCTGCAGCCCAACCTTATCCTTTCCTCTTCACAACCTAATTCTAACCCTATCCTAACCCTAACCATTCTCCTGCAGCCTAACCTTATCCTTTCCTCTTCACAACCTAATCCTAACCCTATCCTAACCCTAACTATTCTCCTGCAGCCTAAGCTTATCCTTTCCTCTCCACAACCTAACCCTATCCTAACCCTAACCATTCTCCTGCAGCCTAACCTTATCCTTTCCTCTCCGCAACCTAACCCTAACCCAACCCTAACCATTCTCCTCCTGCAGCCTAACCTTATCCTTTCCTCTCCACAACCTAACCTGAACCTACCCCACTCTGCAGCCTAACCCTAGCCTTCCCTGTCCTTCAGCCTTACTTTAACCAGAACAGGTACTTTCTGTTAATAAGAAGATTCTAAATAATACCTTGATCCAGCATTTTAATTTTCTATATTGATAAACTGTCAGCAATGACACAGAAAAAATAAAGCTTTCGGCTTTGTGATTGTCGAAAAATTGGTCATTCCAGCAGCAATCGCATCTTCCCGGTCCCCCCATAGTGCTACAGTATGCCGGCAGGATGTAGGATAAATTATTGATGTCCCATTGCACCGCCTAATGAAAGAAGTGAGTGTGGTGACCGTCAAAGCATTAGAATTAGGGCATCCTGGCAGCAATGCCTCAGGCGACATAAGGAAAAGGATACCCCTGATTAAACCATGTGACACATTTGGAAAATAACCTTAATACATTGAAATTCTTTTCCCTTTTAAGCTAATATTTTTACATAAAACATAGCTTATAACTTCATAAATCATGGATAAAAGCAATAAACCAGAGATAAAATGTATACATTAAGATGATGGGTTCATTCTCAGGTTAGGAGTATAAAAAATGCTAAGTAGTCAAATTCAATTATTATTAAGAAGAAGTCAAGACATTACACACTGTCATTTCAGGGGGAAAAAAGTAACTGTGATGTGAACTTCTGATACAGCAAAGAGTGTGCGTTTATAATTTATGTGCTGATGAATATAATTCATATTCTGCATAGAGTGTGTGTGACCCGTTCATCTGGCTCTCCTGAATATTAATTGCGCAGGATGCTCTGCAAGATCAAGGTGAGACTATTACAGCATGTAGCACTTGTTTTGTCACTAAATGTCAGTTACCGTTCACGGTTTACACCTTACCCGTACCTTTATAACAAAGACTTATCAAATACACTGGCTCATGCAGGTTTAGGAAACTTGTTGATATCTCATAGTCACCAACTTTCTATTTCTTCCCCTTCGGAAGGGGGGGGGGGAGATGGCAGTATTGGGGTGAGGCTTAATGATGTTATTTAATGCAAATCAAGTCCCGTCCCCCAACCTATCAGTGCTGCAAACTATAGTGTTATTAAGGATGGGGTGGGAAATGATGACACACATTACATCATTAAGCTCCGCCTATCCTTATTAACGCTATGGATAACAGCATTGATAAGCGGAAAGGGTTGTTTGAGGCACTGTTTACACATGATCACTTGGTCACATGACCAAGTCCAAATGCAGGAGATTTGTCTGCTCTTCCGGGTGTCCAGGAGCAATGGACAATTTTTGTGAGTCTCTCATACATCCCTGGAGAGTCAGCAACTATGGGATAACTTGGAATCTAAGTTGTAATGTAACAAAAGTCAAAAATCCTAAGAGCTATAATGTTCATACAGATCTGGGAGCCCCAGTTCTTACAATCCATTACAGAAACTAATATGGGGAAATAAAGGTGCAAATTTTCAGAAACAATGCCTGCTAAAGGGATGCTGGTCTATTAAAGCATCTATTGAGAGGGCATCTATACCATGCCACTGTGTATGGAAGAAGTCACATGATGCAGAAGTCAGTTGTACCCACTGTGACTTTATTCTCTACTGTATAACAAAGCAGAGACTAAGAAAGGGAGCATATGGTGGGGAGTTGTAACTGGAGACTCAGTAGGCACTGCCAACCTGCATGCCACCTGTTGCCTACAAATGAATGAAGTCCTCTGAACCTCTGCAGAAATAGATGAAAAGGCAATCTTGTAAGAAAATAACTATATGCATAAGCAACAGGTCAGTTTAAGCATGCAATTAGTCAGTTAATTATGGAGACCATAAAAGACATGGGGTTATTTCAGTGCACTGTATTTACTCTAAGCCTCATTATTTAAGTCGCTGCTTCAAGTTCCAAATATTCCAAAACATATTTCAGTTTCCAAAAACTGCACAGCTAGTAATCCATGAAATGGCAGAATCAGCACAAACATCAACAACAACAACCTCTACAAATTGGCAATTTTCCCCCCTCAGCCAGGAGAGTCTGAGAGTGGATATATTAAAGTGGATTTGGGGCATCTAGAAGGTCACCGTGACCAAAGAAAATTGACTGCTGGTCAGAATACAATGTATCCGCTGAAACATATTAACCTTTTCAGTAGGGATGTCTGTGATGTGTGTGTCTCTCTCTCTCTCTCTCTCTCTCTCTCTCTCTCTCCCCCTCTCTCCCTCTCTCTCTCTCTCTTTCTCTCTATCTCTCTCTCCCTACCTCTCTCTCTCCCTCTCTCTCTCCCTCTCCCTCCCTCTCTCTCTCTCTCTCTCTCTCTCTCCCTCCCTCTCTCTCTCTCTCTCTCTTTTTATTTTTTTGTAACTGTAC
>WWET01004914.1:33854-62397 GCA_011038615.1 Limnodynastes dumerilii
AAAGAGTCCGTCCAGCAAAAAAAAAAAAAAAAATCCAGGCACCTGGTAGAACTAGTGCAGTACCCTGGGCACAGTATTATGCGAGTCAAATAGATGACACTTAGCAAAGGCTTATGTTTATTGCTGAAGGAGCAAAGGGCTGCCGTGTGTTGTACAATTTGGGAAACCCAGAGTTGAACTCCGGCTGCAAGTGTCTATTCCAGCATCTGGACCTGAATTGACGGCAGAGCTGCGTAGGAGACTACACGCGGGCGACCACAGGCTAAAATGGAGATTCGCGCCTTTTTCCCCTCAATGCTGCTCCACGGAAGCCGGTACTCACTGACCCCTGGAGAAACGTGGCCAGCAAGGGATCCAGACGTCTGTCACGGGTTACAATGCTGGATCGAAGCAGAAGCGCCGTCAGGTAAGTGGGGACAGGGCCGCTTGTATACCGCTCCTCAGTGCCGGACCTCACGAGGCTCCCTCCAAGATGGCGCCAGCTTCACCGAGTCCCGTCGAAGGCACTCCACACGAGCTGCACTGGATCACAGGTCGTTGCCGCAGACGCACCTCTGGTTCTCCGCAGGCCAATCTCCCCGAGCGCCAGGCACCGCTATGGCTGTGAGGTCGTGGTCTCTAGTGTCAGAGACGGACTCCGGCGGAAATAAGAAGGTCCCGGCGGCGAATGCAGGACCCAGAAAAAAGGGGTTATTAGAGGGCTATGTAACTTTCCCTTTTGGGGGTTCAGTAAGCAGGTTTAGCCCCTAAAACAGCGATCCCGCCGGGAGCTCAAGTAAAATGCGGCCACCTCAGCGCGCCGCCTATAAAGATATCGTTTCTATTCCTACCTCTAATAGGTGTAACTCTTCTATATAAACAGGTTGCAATGTAATACAGTATTGACACAGAGACAGTTAGTGCATTGTTGATTTTAAACTCTTTCCCTTACCCCTTTCACTTGTTTTAAACATTCGCTTTTTTTAATGCATACCCAATAAAATTTATGTTCTATTATACATACTAATCTAACCTAAGTCACTGGAGATAGAGTGCGCACCAAAAAGTCCACAACAAAAAAACCTTTCTGTGTTTTGTCTTGAGTGTTAGGATTACGTAGCACTTTGAATATTTCACATTCATTTCAGTCCCTGCCCCAATATAGCTACATTCTAAATTCCTTAACACAGACATAAACACTCAAACTCAGGCTGATTTATGCAGGAGGATACCGGAGCACCCGGAGGAAACCCAACGTAGACACGGGGAGAACATACAAACTCCACACAGATAAGGCCTAGGAATCAAACTCATGACATCAGCGCTGTGAGACACAAGTGCTAGGATTAAGGATGGTTAAGGCTGTGGGAATGAGATGATTAGTGTTAGGCTGCGAAGAGGGGACAGTTAGGCCACAAATAGGGGATGGTAAAGATTATGCTGCGGGATGGAAATGCTTAGAGTTAGGATTAGGGGATATTTACAGTTATTTGTTGAAAAGGGATGGTTAGGGTGAGAAAAATAGTTCCTGTCGTCATTGGAATCTTCGAAGACGCAGCAGGCACTGGATCGTCTCATTGGGAACTGCTGGAAAGTGACCATGGTCATTACTTTCTTGCCGGCAAGTGATCTGTCGCAGTACAGATCATCATAGTGAACACCCAAACTACACCCATAGTGGTCTGGGCTGACTTCTTATTACTGTCTATGGGTCAGATCCAGACCTACGCAAATGATACACCCTTGTGAGTAGCGTATTTACGCCAGTGTACATACGAAACACGCCCTTGGAACTCCCCTTGGTCATCGGTATTTATGCCGTTTTATGCCGACCTAACCCTACCCTGACTTTTCTGAGCGTAAACGCGTGCGTCCGTAGACTCCTTGCGTATTTACGACGCTTAGCCCAACCTTACTGTGCGATTTAAATATCTCACCCCGCCCTCAAAGTGTAATTACGGGTTTCATATGGCTGGCACGCCCCTTCGTGTGTTATTACAAAGCTGGTACACTCAAGGCCCATACGCTCTAAGTTTCATTGTGTAACATCTGCTTCATCCTACCTACTAAAGGTAAATGGGGTTTTATGTAGCTATAGAAACATCAATCAGTTGGAGGCTTAATGAATAACTCATCTTTATTCTTTCTAGCATACAATGAACTGCATCTATTTTCAACAGCAAAACTAAACTTTTCCAAGCAAATATGTAAGGATAGAAGTCCAAAACCAAAAGGTACAACACTGAATTGAGTGTTCATTTCACAGTGACAGACATTACCTATTTTGCCTTGACCTTTAGGGTTTCCAATTACGTAGAGAAATCAGCTTTTTCCCCATACCAATGTTTCAGGTATATCTCTTGCACAGTATGAGTTTGAGGATTCATTTTTGAAGGTCATTGTGTTTCCGACCTTCTTTTCCAATATCCTGTCCCATAACTTGATTCTATTAAAAGAATTATCTAGTATTCAAGCCATCAATTCTTCCTTCGTTTATAAAACTGAGTTTTGTGTTCTGATTTTCCAGGAACAATTCATGGGCCTAATATAGGGTGTCCCTTAAGTCTTGAAATCTCGTTAACTATATTTTTTTTACCTCCACAGATTAAATATGGCTTAGTTGAAAGAAGAAAGAATTGAAGTGGAACTTGTTGTTGTAATGTTGTTTAAAATTTCATTATTTTCAACAGTCTAAACACCGCATGTACCAAATGTAGTTTGCATAAAATAGTTACTACGCATGCATAGAAGCTAGAATCGTAAAATTATGGGGTTGTGAATCCGGTCCTACCTGTTATTTTGCTGAACGCCCTCATTTCCATTAATTTATTTATTTATTGCCCTTCTGGTTTGTCTTTTCACTTTTCTTGGATTAAAGGATTTAGGACCCCTTTACAGCCTTACCTCCACTAGATCTGAAAGGGAGGATCCTTTGGTTGGTAATGGGATTGAGAGGTGGATTACTTTTTATTAAGGGCTATAGTAACGATCCCTACCATTTGAAAAAAAATTTGAGTGACATGTTCTGCCAATATTTTGTGTTTGTATTTAAAAATAATTAACCAAATAATCATTATTTTCTCTTTAAATATTTTAACAATTAAGGCAAATTAGGAACTTCTGTCAAACTGGAACATGTTAACCGAAACGCATGTTGTAATAAATATATGTTACATATTAAATAAATAACAACATACCATAAAAAAAAATAAAGTAAGTACAGACAAATCCAAACAGAACATGATGCCCCCAGCAGGCTTAAAATGCAAATGAAAGAATTTACCAGATCCCACTAATTAACATCCAATCAATGTGCAAACAGGAAATCAATCAAGTGTGCTGCATATATCACTAAGCAACACGTTGTGATGTCACTCTGTCAGAATCAATACAAAGTCGGGATTATGTTAGGAAAGTTAATTAGCCAGCCAGCAAAAAAAATAGAAAGTGAATGTAATCAGCAAGGGAGACAGTCTGTCATATTTTTGTTGCTATTCTACACCTTTTTTTTCCAAAGTGAATACATACAGTATAATTAAACAAGCAAATTAGTTACTGAGCTAAAACAGCAGATTGCTGTGCTTCGAGGATTTGGGTTTAGGAGTGTCGGTGACCAGCAGGAAAACACTGGTAATGGTGTTTATGTCTGATTTTGTAAGTAACACATGTTGTTTGATACAGGAGATGAGGCAAATCACAGCTTTTCTTCATAATCCCATCTGAAATTAATTGGCATACCATAACAAGTTTATTAAAGTTTGTCAAATAGTGTTAAAGGGAAAGTCAACCCCTTTCACAAATGCTATTCATTTTCATCTCAGTTTCTATGGAGTTTTATAAAGTATTTCTGGAAGTTTTATCCTGACATACAAGGGCAGAAGTCGACAAACTAGGGCCACATTGCAGGGACAGGGCCCATGTCAGGATTCAGTTTGCAATGTGATGCCCACTGTCTGGCACAAGCTGTACTCAGTCTACGGGTCAGATTTACTAAGCTGCGGGTTTGGAAAAGTGGAGATGCTGCCCATAGCAACCAATCAGATTCTAGCTGACATTCTCCAGTATGTAATAGGAAAGTGAGAGCTAGAATCTGATTGGTTGCTATGGGCAACATGTCCCTTTTTCCAAACCCACAGCTTAGTAAATCGTGTCCTATGAGTGCTGAGCACTATATTATTATATAGCACTATACTATTTATAACAGAACCTCCAAAATGAGCCATTGAACCAGGTAAAAAATACCCTGGGCCTGATCCACACTTAAGAAGAAGCAGAATCTCTATGCGTATTTTTAGGAACGGATAAACTGCGCATGCGCTGAACACCAGGTTACACATGGGATGCAGCTGTTACGCACAGAGGGCCTGACCCAGACCTACGCCGATGCGCTGTGCTTACTAAACCACAGCGTATCGGCGTTCACTTACCCCGACACTCCCCCTGTGCGTGGAATTTAGGACTTACATAAGTTAATCTATCGAAACATCTGGAGGGCGCATGCACCCTCCCCTCTATACAGTTCACTTATGCACTTTGGGCCTGATCCAGACCTACGCCAATGCACTGTGCTTACTAAAGCATAGCGTATTGGCGTTAACTTTCAACGACACTCCTACTGTGCAGGCGTATGGCCCCTTCCAAAGGCTACCCTAACTTCAGCCGGCGTAAGGAAGGGGCCATACGCTCGCACAGGAGCGTATGGCCGCTTAGCCCGCCCTCCTACCCTCATTTCACTAGTTCCCCCCGCCCACCTACACTAACCTGACCGTAGGGACGCTGGGGGACGTCACCTGCAGTGTACCTACGGCGCTGCTACGGATGCCCGATCCACGATCGGGCATTGCTGTAGCAACGCGGGGCAACATCTGCCCGGCTCATGCGCAGATTGGCTCAAAAGCCGATCTTACGCTTACGCCCGCCATCCTAGCGATGGCGGGCGTTATTCTGGATCAGGCCCAGAAACCCATTATGCACGGACTTTATTCTTAGTGATATAAGTAAGTAGGGGCATGCCAGCCCTCCGTAAGAAGGAAGATAGGAGAAGTGGGTGGGAGGAGGCATATAAATGGGGCAGTGAGGGCCAGGTTTGCTAATATGGCACATATTTAAACAATATCCGCACAGACATATGCACAGTGATTTAAGGTAGCTTTTGGCATGTGGAAGTCAGCTAAGAACCATAACAGCGAGGGGAGTGTCATGGAGTTGCCTTGATACTTAAGTGTGTAGTTTTGCAAATCCGAACATTCTTATCTTCTTCTTAAGTGTGAATCAGGCCCCCTGTTTCCCACTAAGCATGTAAACCCTCACCTTGCTCTCCACCAAAGTCCCACCTTACCATGTATACAGGCATGGGATCCGGGTCTTGGCGTAGCCATCCATCACATTCCATGTGACGGCATGTAAGCATCTTTACGTGGAGCCTCGATGTTGGGTGCTCAGTCTCTCTGCAGTTTTATGGATGTCTTGGCTTCTATGCAGCCTGGACACCAGCCTATCAGCTCCAGAGACAACCCCTTCTTCAGCACCGGCAGTGACAATTCTCCAGCATGTTCCCTGCACGTTCTCTGCATTTTGCTGTATATTGTGTCTGGTTCTGCATTTCCTGCCTATCTACTATTTTGTGTCTTTCCATTCTTCCTTCCTCTCCCTCCTGGCCACTCCTGGTGATCCTTCGTTAACCTGCCCATGTCCAGTCCATTCCTCACTTCTGAGTGAGTGTGTCTACCATCTCAATGTGTGTGTGTACCTATCTCCACACCTGTGCTATCTCTGGGTCGCTTTCTACCTGGCACCTCTCTGTACATGTTAACTCCTCGCATCTTGCTCCTGTCCTCCCATTGAAGTTCCTGTCTGTTGCTGAGTCCACCTCCAGGGACCATGGTCTGCTACATGAGCCTATCACCACCATCCGTGACTCTAGTGAAAAACAGGCCCCAATTAGACTCTGCGCCTTGGTGTGTGGTTTCCCTGGGCAACGTAATACTCAGCTGGTTTTATTAAATTAACTGATGTTTAAAAAATATATTTCTCCTTAACCAAGGTGGTAACCATAGTAACTAATTGTTGGAAGCTCTGGAACAGATTATTTTTTAATTTTTTATGCGTGGTGGAGGGTCAGTTCTGATGACATTGACAGCAGCTGCCGCTGGTTCCCCACTCCTCCCACGGCAGTTAAGCCACTGCTGTCATCTTCCATAAACTTTTATGCATTAAACTGAGAATTGTTACTTTTATAGATCACGAAAAATATTATCCATAGCAAACCCCTAATGGCTAGAGTCATATCCAAATGCTTTCCATACGTGCGGGGGTCTGGCATGTATGTGCGGGGGTCTGGCATTACTCCACCTGTCACTCCCCTCTCTCTTGTGCGGGCTTCATGGCAATTATGCTACCATAAGCCTGCCTTAGCTAAAACGTACAGAACAGAGGTCTGTACGACAGCTGATCCGCACAAATGTGGGAAACCCATCCCTCACTGTACAATTTACATGTTCCCCCCGCCCACCTGTGCAGGCTGAGGGAAAATACAGCCCCTTACTGCAGATTTTCTATCGTACAAAACTAAGTTCCGTACGGTAGACGTTACGTGCGTAAAATGTTAAAGCTAAATCCTTTTAACTAATTTTAAGCTTTTCAAATCAGTTATAAACCATCACATACACACACAGGGGTATATTAGGAACTTAAAGTGGCTCTGGAAAAAAATCTGTAATCAGCCACATGTACTGTAGGTGGGATCAGCTATTGGCAGGGTCCAAAAAATTTAAACTGAAATAGTATAGAATAAAGAACCTTAATAAAAGCAAAACAAAAAATATTATATGGTAGCAGGTTTATGTATCGCCAATTAAGTTCAAGAAGAAGTGTTCTGTTAAAGAGTTACAAGCAAATACAGCATCTACTGACTAGTGTTTCACAGTACAATATGTATAGTGTGCAATGCAGGTAGCCACTTCCACCTAAGTGACCACTACTCGAAACATACAGCATCCTAGTGACTACCACCCAATACATTCAGCATCCTAGTAACCACCACCCAATACATTCAGCATCCTAGTGACCACCATCCAATACATACAACATCCAAATGATCACTGTACTATACAGGCATCATTTTAGTAATCACTGCCTATGATAGTCAACATCCTAGTTTTCTTCAAATAAAAATGGCTACTGAGTGGCCTCCAGAGGCCACCGGCCTACCGGGGAAAATTCCCTGTAAGTCCTATGGCCAATCTTCCCCTGCACACGGACTGCAATGCTGAGCACTTTCTCTACAAAAATAGCAAAACATAACATGAATACAAAATGAGTCTGTATATAGATAGCCTCAGCTGTCGTTTATGGTGTCTACTGATACACAGAACAAATATTTAATAAACAAATATATAAAAGCACTTTCACCCACTGTACCATCTGTAATAAAATTAAATTAAGAACTGTGTCTGTTAAGCTTTAAAAAAGTGTATGTCTAAAATTGTATTTCCTTTATCTTTTCTAATCATTGTTCCTGGTAGCATGAGTATGTTCTCAGTTTTGATATGATTTATTTTGATCACTGATGCACTATGTCACTGGTGTTATTATTATTTGAGATATTTCTTGATAAGGTCAAACAGCAACTGCTTTGTACTGTTTAAATTATTCTTAATTTGTCCCTGCTGTGACTACCTTAGATGATATCTTCTTGTTTTCTTATATCTTCTGTTGTACCAAAATGTCTACACCTTTTTCATAACATTTTTTTCTTGACAGGTTGACTATAACATTAGCACATTTATCTTTTCATTTCCAACATGCATAAGCAGTCAATATGGTAAGTAAAGCAAAACTTAATGGCACAAAACAGGTATTATTTACTGCGCATGCCCAGAACTCAAAAATACGCACAAAAAACATGCCTGACTGATTCCCAGACATTAAAACCGGAGTCTGGACTGATTCGCGAAAATCGAGTTCTGCACGCGTGGCTAGAGGGGCAAGACTCTTATTATTCTTATTCTTATTCTTCTTCTTCTTCTTCTTCTTCTTATTATTATTATTATTATTATTATCGTTTATAAGGCACCACAGGGTGACTGCAGTGCCGTACAAAATACAACAAAATACAATACAGACATACAGGGTATGGATGGACAGCATAGTAAATAAGAAAATATATAAAAAATATAAAAAATCACAAAAATACAATAAAGTGAAGCAAGCACAAGCTTGACAGATCAGGGAGGAGGGGATAAAGCACAGTGAAAGGAGCTTTTTATGCAAATAATCTGCACACGGGCTATTAATGTACAGAATGGGCGTTAAGGACTGATTCACAAGTGCAAGTGGCTTGCACAGAAAAAGATAAGATAACCCTCTCTCACCTTTAAGTTGATTTACGTATAGTTTGGTGCTTACCTCATCTTGTCTATATGTTATTGATGCTATTAGACCTTTAACACTTTAGAAAACATTTCTATTTACATTTTTAAATATTTTGAAGTTTTTTGAATTTTTCATTTTTGTAAAATAAAACATTAAAATTACGGGTTTTTTTTATTTGCGTTACGTTTCTTTGCATCATAAGCAATTTTAAGCACCTTATTGATGGCCGATTCACAGCTAATGAAGTCCGCACGTACCAAAATAGATGCAGCAAAGACCTACGTCCTTATGTAGCGCTCCCGACACAGGGGGAGTGGTTAATCGGGTTCTTTATGTTCTCTGAATCGGTATTGTGGATTTTTCACGTGTGTATATTTAGAAAATTTTGCAATTTTACTCTTAACTGTGAATCAGGGCAATTATAGCTATCTGTGGGGGTTTGTTGTTTAACAATTATATACTTCGGTGATATATTTTATTTGTTATCAATAAATGTAGGTTGACATTAAGTCTATTATTACAGTAACGTAACATACAACCGTTGCAGCTCCTAGAAATTTGACACTCATATCTATTCATATTGAATAAATAAAATTTTTGGTTTTGGCAGTTGCTGATTATCCTGCATTACGATCCTGGAATCCCGGGAAAGCAAAAAATGGAATCATTTAATGCAAATTATGGCCTTGAAAAAGTTACTAAGGATAGGTGGGGCTTGATGACATTACACCCCGCCCCATCCTTAGTAACCCTATGAATGACAGCTTTGATTAGGAAGGAGGCGGAGAATCAGGCATGATTTGCATAAACCACACCCTCAAGCCCCATGCTGCCATCTCTTGCTTCTCTCAGAAGGAACTGGATTGGGTTTTAACATAACATGGGTTTACATGCTTGAGAAAGTCCCAATCCTGGGACGAAACGCGTCGCATTAACGGACTGTGCATACAGTTTTTATTTCTAATCCTGTGGGGCGAGACGGACACTGGGACTTTGTATACCATCTGCCTATTATCGTGGAGTGAGCCAATACTCCTTCTCTACAGCCGAAGAGTTACATGGTAGCTCCACAAACAGTTAATTCTCAGCTGTGGCCAAATCAGTGCATGCGCACTGTGCTCCGTCTCCGGGGACGCCTGGTAGCGTTGAGCGGACCACACGCTTTCAATTTGGAGCTCTGGCTGGCATAGTATCATCTTATTTATTACCTTTGTTTGCATTGTCTCAGTGGCCGTTGCCATACCATCTACTGGACTGCAGTTATATTTTGGGCTCTGCTGGGTTTTCATTCTCATTGACAAGTCTCTACATACCATCTGATTGTCTCAGTGGCCGTTGCCATAATATCTACTGGACTGCAGTTATATTTTGGGCTCTGCTGTGTTCTCATTCTCATTGATCAGTCTCTGCATACCATCTGATTACGCAGTCAGTTACTCTCACTCACCAGCTACGTTCTGTTACCATCTATCTGCAAGTTTTTTGGCCAAATTTGTAGCAGTTAATATCATCCTGCATTGAGTATAGCTGTGCTTCCAAGTTATTTTCCCTACCTCACAGTGGTAACTCTGTTACTTACCGTTCGGGCCACTTTATTCACACGTGGCTTCCCTGCGGGCTGTGTTGTTAGGGTTTTGCTCATTTCCTATGAGCCTTGCCCCTCGTTTTATTATGTATTTTTATACTATGTATGCTGTGTTTAATTAAAGTGTTTTTTCCTTTTACCACTTGCTCTGTTAGTTATTTTGACCCCACTATCCTCTGCCCCAGCGCAGTGTGTTTCTCTTTCTTTGGGTTTTAACACAAAGCTCACCACATCTGTCACTTATGTCATTTATGTTTTGAATATCAGATATTTTCATTACCCTTTTCCAGGTATCAATTGGCACAATACATACAGGGCACATTTATCATAGTTCACATTAAGAATTACATTGAAATGATATACACTTGTAAATAGCACTCAGCTCTATCTCATCTTTATTGTATTCTATTTCAATATATACTGTCTTATTTTCCTGCCATGATATTGTCGTACAACCTCACGTGAATGAAATGCAATTTTTCATTTAAAGCTGTGCTCCCTTCAAGAATATTTTACTAATAAACCACTCCAGCTAACCTTAAACACAGGAAAAAAAATGACAATATAGTGAAAGTACTACACATCATTATTGTCAGTTAAATGATTTGACACTTAGGTCTGAGAATGTCCCCCTGCTTATATACAGCATAGGAAAATCTGAAATACTATTGTTATCCTATTTAATATCATAGGACTGGATCCACACCTTGGCTACCACTGCAGCCAAGTGAACCCAGTGGATTTCTGCTGCATTCAAACTCCAGTGCATGAGAGGTGACTCCTCTTATGGCTTACAAGACCTGGGACCATATTCATGCTTAAGAGTGAGTTATGTATGGTCAGAACCACACCTAACTCACCTGTCCTGCCCTTACCCACCCCACCCCCCTCCTTCATTTCTAGGTACCTTATGGCGTTTAAGAGTGCTATAGGGCTACCTTAACTAACTGTGTAGTTCCCCTCTTAAGAAGGAAACTCCGCATGGACATTGAACCCCCCCAAGCTTCTTAGGTGTGAATCAAGTCCATTATTACAATCCAATATTAAATGTCCATTACCATTACACTAAAGTAGGCACATTGTAGTCTGAGTGGCACACACATTAATATTAAAAAAAAAAGAGAAATAAAGATTCTATTTTCTGGGGCTCTTTCAAGTTGACGCTTTTATTTCTTTGCATTTTTATTACTGAAACCACTTGCAAGAAAAAGCTTTGATATAAAAGATCAACGAAATCTTTAAAAATATATATTTGTATAATATTTATCATGCAAATCTGAACTTAGCTTGTTCATTTTCCTTTATTGGAACCTGTGGAGTTTAGACATAAAAAACCCCACACTCCCAAATGACACAGCATGCACCTCAGTTCAGTGAGAAGAAAATGAGAGTGTGTTTAGAATACCTTCTATGCTCGCAAAACGGGAGTTAAAAGGTAATGTTTTGTCAAGTCCTACATGAATAGAAAGTTTATACGGGATTAAATTAGTTTACTTTACATCTGTTCCCATGGGAGCATATAAAATTCTTCTCTTCTTCTTCTCTTGTCTGATGCAATGTTAATAAACAAATAATAGAAATATATTATTTAAATTGTACAGTATGGGCGTGCTTAGTCCGGTATGATCAGCGCATCGCTATGAAAATTCGTACCGACGCCGGGAAATGTTAAGGTAGGGTTCAGCCGGTGCTTGGAGGTAAAGGTAAGGGGAGTGTCGTGGGAGTGAAAGTTTTTACGCTGGAGCGATAATTCGCTCCGCTCTCATGCGTAGGTCTGGATCAGGCCTAAAGTCACCAAAGTAGATAGAGGGCCATCATGCCTGGATCTTAGGGATAGTAGAAAAAGGTAATCGGTCAGCCCGAATTATTGAAAAACCACACGTTATTGAAGTGACCCCAAGAGGAGCCAGGACCAGTGACAGCAACGGAACACCAATCCTAGATGGACCATGCTAGACGGCCAGCCTCCACATTTTCACGGCTGAACTGGAACTCAAAGATTTAACAGTCAATATGGGGTCATTTTTGATTTTGAAGTTGATTATAATTTTGCAAAGATCGAACATTTATCTGATCTGATCATTTTGGGAGATTCACGCTTAAGAAGCCGGAGCTTCTTAATCGTGAATCAGGTCGCTGATCCGCTACCTTAAATTTCTGCAACACCCTAATTTAAAATGGCTATGTTACGGAAGTTAGGAACGCACGTGAATGCTAAACCCAACAATTAATGTACTATTGCCATATCTTCCCACCTCTTGGAATTTTTTGATGCTACCCACCCCTTACAGTTCTGCCTTGCAGATCAACTTTAATAATTAAATAGCATAGATTAAGTGAACGCACTCACAAAGTGCTGTCATTTTCCTCTACCTGCAAGCCGGAAACTACCATCTATTGGAAGTCTGGATCCGGCATATACTTGACAACCCGATCCAGAGGCGAGTGCTAATCGGCGCACAGGATAGATGTGTTTGAAAATGTGGGGTGGCTGCATGAAATCCAAAAGCGCACAGGCGTAACTAGAAATTTATGTGCCATGGGCAAAAAGGAAAAATGGCGCCCCCTAACCCTGAATTGCACACTCCTAGTTAAAAGCGCACATAACAGAGCTTTTGGATTGCGAGCAATTACAGCATATAGGGCACGGGAACGCAGTGGCTAAGCGCATTGCAGCTATGTGCATAAATAATTCAGAGTAGCACCGTGTATTGCAGACTGTAAATAGAGGTTATGATTAAAGCGATCGCCTCTGTCAAAATGTAAATGTCACAAAATAATTGCGAAAAATATATGATATTTTCATAAAAATTTAACATTTTTATGAATACATTTTTAGAAATGATTTAACTCATGCACAAAACATCGGCAGCGATTTCTGACACCTTGTAATGTATTCCAAGCACTGGAAACTCACCAAAAATCCAGTATTTGGGAGGGAAGGGGGGGCTTCACTTTGATATATAGGAATTGCTTTTTATATATGATATTGAAAACCATGGAAACAGGACAATTGAAGAGACAAACAAACCACAGAGGAGAGGTTAGGGGGATCTGCCGTATTACCAAAGCAAATAACAAGCCTGTCTTTTACTTAGATGTTTGAATAAAGCAGCAGCATCAGACAAGAAAAACATATGTATGCGGCTATGCTTATTGAAAGTTGGACAGCACTACAGATCCTCTAATTGCAGTCTAGTGTAAATTATTCACGCAGTATTTTTTAATAAGTACAGGTTTTTATAAATACCTAGTGAATCATGGATGTCACTTTGCAAATATTAATTTATTATTATCCATTTAAAAATAACACCTGTCCTATCTTTTAGCAGTCACTCTTCTTAGTACACTAAATAATGAAGGGGAACCAAACCTACATAGGGATTAGGATTAGCATTGATCGTGACAGTCAGAAGTTATTATTTTCCTATAGACTTTACTGGAACATTTCCCAGCAGCCTCTGTTTTGTTTGGAAAGAACTAATAAATTGTCTGTCTTGGGTGGCAGTCATTAGGAAGCTTTTTCTATTGGATATTCTCTGTATTGGTGACTGGTTACTAGTGCTATCTGTATATTATGGTATTGGCCATCCAGGGTGTGGAGTCTAACTAGTGGTCTGGTTTTCACTAGACATGATGGTGGCAATAGGCTGGACTGCTGACACCTAGCAGGTCATGGCTCCTGGAGACCACTCCTCAAGAGTGTAATGAAGCTGAGACCCAGAAATAGGAATGCAGTGAGAGCGAGAGCTCCCGAGAGCAGGAGAAGCATGAGAAGGAAACATACAGTGGAAGATAGAATTATAATGGACAGAGAGGCAATACACAGGACAAACACACAACAGAGACAAGGACACTCACTGCTGGAGCCAGTCAACATCATTGCACACATGGAAGGCAGAAGACTGGAATAAGCAGGGAACAAGAAACAAAGGAGGATAGAAACAATGAGAGGCAGAAACACTATAAAGCAAGGAACACAAAGACAAGGGAGACTAAGGCAAGGCGTACTAAGGAAAGGGAAAGCACTGATTGGCCAGGTCCTGGGCTACTTCCGACAGGGGAAATACGTACAGCACGTACATAATTCTCCAGAATAGAAGGTTGTGCACATGTGCACAGTCTTCTTACGATGCCGTAAGTGTCGGCGTACACAATTAACGTTACGTATGCCAGCTCTTACGAAAAGGGGCTTTCCCCCCCATTACGCATGTCGTATCTTCGCTATGAATGCGAAGATAGACATACTAATGATGGGAAGGGGTGGGGGGAAGCCCCGTTACAATCAGGTATGCAGCCATAAGGCCACATACCTGATCATAAAAGATAGGGTAGGAATCTGGACAAGTAACGCACTCCCCACTACAATGCCGGTCGTACTGACCTCGGGCGACCGCAAGGCGCCTGTAGGTCAGAATCCGGCCCTTTGGATGGTTTCCTGACTGCAATATAACAGCCAGTACACCATGAGGGATGAGGAAGAGCATGTCTACTAAAGACTGTGGGCAGTGCTTCCAACATGGTTAATTTGCATGCCGTCACATTGCACGTGGCAGAATTAACAGCAGAGGACCCCTCCAGAGATAATGGGCCTGATCCAGACCTACGACCGCGAGCGCCCGCAAGCGTAGCGTATGATCGCCCGGGCATATAAACTTTCACGCCCAACCGGCGTACGCTCGCTTGCGGCCGTAGGTCTGGATCAGGCCCAATGCCCGCAGGCATGGCACCAAGGGACTGATGTCAGCGGGAGCAAGATAAGATAGAGAAAAGTAAGAATTCAGTACCATTGGTTTTTAGTAGGAGTTTTTGGCGTAATGGGTTCTCTTATGGGTAGGGATGGCAAAATTATCTAAGTCATTTGTGTGGATGAATCTATAATTAGCATCCCCCCCATTGTCATTATTTATCTATTATAGCCTTTGAATGATCTATAAATGTTTTATACATTAATTGGATATCATTAGATATTGGTAAAAACTCCATCCTTCTTTGTCCATTGTTCTTAAGATCTCTGTATACTAATTATATCAATCAACTTATTCCAAATCCTCTTATAGAATCATTTAATTTTGTCACTCATCCATAATCATTCAATTATTTTTTAGATAGTTTTCTGTATTTAGTGTCTATATATTTTATATTCATCATAATCCTTTGTTTAATTATCATCCATATAAATTTCATACAATCTATTATTATTGTTTTCAAATGCTTTGAAAAATTTTTTTTCAGTAGATATGGTTTATTTTAATTTTTCCCACGTCTGTATTATTATCATTATCCAGTACCAAATATTCTGGAATAGTATTATCAATCCATATATGTCATTTTTATATTTATATATATTTTTTAATTTTAGTTTTTTATCATTTTTTTATTATTATATATTTTTTCTTAGTATTGTTGGGTATTTGACCTTATATTAATCAATTAAATAAAGAATATTCCCCCATATATATTTATTAGGATTTGAAAGTACGTTCTAAATTATTATCAAATATTTGTTCGGTTCTCTAAAATTGTATCTATTCTGATTATCAGAAACTGATACTGATTTGGGATGCATATATATATAGAGACTATTGTATAGACCGAAAAGTTTATTTTTCCCTATTTAAGTTATTATGTAACACTGGCTCTGTTTTAAGTTTTAAGTTTTAACATTGTATATAATATTGTAATAATGGGGCAGATCCTGAACTACGCATTTCCGTGAATTTACGTGTGGCGGACACGTAAAATCGCAGATTTGTACGCACTGCGCATGCGCACCGCAGAAAATACGCACATTCACGTAGCGTATTTTCAAACGTATGGAGATTTCACGCATTGCTAACGTAAATACTTACATGTGGGCATGCCAAATTTACGTTAGTCAACAATACGTGTGTTTTACGTGAAGTAGGCGGTGGGTGGTATTTAAAGTGTACAGTATGGGCGTGCTAAGCTGCGTACGTTCGCGTAGTCTGTACGCCCGTTAGCGGACGTATTCTGTTATGTTAGGAAAAGTTAAGGTAGGGTTTGGGTCGCGTAATATGTGAAAATACGTCCGTGCAAGGGGTGTGCCGTGGGGAGTGTATTGACCTTACGTGTACGAAAATACGCACCGCTAAAATACGTACGCACACACGTAGTTCAGGATCTACCCCAATGTTACTGTCCTTGTCTATCTATCATTTAGAGACATTTCACTCTTACCAATTCCTATTTGAGAACTGAAAAAACCACACCTGATGGACTTATGAATGAGTAAGGGGGATTTAAACAGGACATGGACAGGAAATGGGCAGCATTGCTTGAAAAAGTTTTAGTCCAAGACAAAACGCGTTGCAGTTGCCCTGCATGCATTGGAGGTTATGAGAATAATTATTTGATTAACTCTGCAGATTTTATGGACTGAGACCCATCTGTTTATTGGCCCTAACCGCTTGTGAATCAGAGCACTACCGAATACCAGGCTGGCCACCTGGGATTCGGTCCACTGAGCACAGTACATGCTGCTTGGAATCGACTGTGGGAACCTAGGAGGGAATACTAAAGACAGCACACCCGGAGCAACTTTTCATCATCCCACAGTTAGGTAATTGCTCCCTCTTATCAATATATCCAGGTTTCCTAATTATTAATTTCTGAAATTGTCTTTGTACCCTATGAGACTTTGTTCATTATTAATTATCGTTATTAGACGAAGTCTATGATCTATCCGCTTGAATACAGCATCTATAATATGCTTATACTCGCTGTGCTTTGACCATGATCTAATAGAGGAACTGCTCCCTTGCCAATTCAGTGGTATATAATCGTATGTCAATGCAGCGAGATACTGTATTTCAACCAATTCTTTGAAACTGTTACTTTATTCATCTACCTTAATTCTTACCATATATATTTATTGTTAGAGATCTAACTAAAGACATTTTACAGCGCTGTTTTCTTTGATTTTACAAAATAAGATATACACTGCATTGATGAAAGGTCAACAGGATGCTCTCTGATTTGGTGGTGGTCACTATGGTGCTCTCTTTGTTAGTAGCAATCAAATTATGCTTTGTATTGAGTTGGAGTTCCTTAAGGATGCCCTCTATATTGGGTGGCAGTCACTAGGATGCTCTGTATTAGGTGGTGGTCACTAGGATGCTCTCTATATTGGGCGGTGGTAACTAGGATGCTCTGTGTTAGGTGGTGGTCACTAGGATGCTCTCTATATTGGGAAGTGGTCATTAGGATTCTCTGTATTAGGTGGTGGTCACTAGAATGGGCTATTTAGATTGGGCAGTGGTCACAAGGTTGCTATCTGTATTGTATAGAGGTGACTTTAAATCTCTGTATTATACAAGGGTCACTGCAATGCTGGTAGTGTAGCTGTTTCAGATAAATATAACCGCACACATTGTAGACTTTTAGGTTACTTAAGCTGGCCATACACTAGGACGATTATCGGTCCCAGCAGGGGGTGAGCCGATAAACGGGACGATTTCCCACTAGGGAAATGTCCCATTATCAGCACCATACACCTCCTCTGCTGGGACCGATAATCCTAGCAGAAGAGGGGAGGGGGACAGGGCTCTTTATACTGCTGCTGCTTTATATCTATGTGCAAAGCTGCTCTGACAGCTTTGCAGGTATACTTTAAAGCTGTCAGAGCAGCATAGTACATAGATATACAGCAGAGGCTATTGCAGGCAGTAATACAGATAAGAATCAGCCAAAGCCACGCTTCACACAACGTGGTTTCGGCTGCTCCCTGTCTGTACTACTCCTGCAATAGCCGCTGCTGTATATTTAAACATGCTGAAAGATCAAATAATCGCACCAGAGAATTTCTGGTGCGTTTATTTGACATTTCAAAAACTGATCTGTACCATACATTAGAGCGCTTATTTGCCCAATCACCCGATAATTGGGAGATCGAGCCGATAATCGTCTAGTGTATGGTCAGCTTTACTCTTACTTACGCTGTTGTAGATGCACTGCAAGAACATCAGAGAATGACTGGCCAATCACGCTTACTTATGCGCTAGCCCCACATATAGTTTATTCTGCCCTCATGTGGTCACATTCGGAATATATTTCAGGATCACTTTAAATTCCCAATTCACTACTGGTGGCAATCCAGCTCTATGATGCTTCAGAATAATATCGACTCTTGCACATCACAGATAACAGGTAAGGATATAGATTATATAGAACATTTTAGTAATTTGTACACCATAGCACATATAATAAGCATAATATGTAATATTATTTAATTTGAAAGCATAACAAATATGAAAACTATTTTTGAAGCATTATGATGTAATACTTTTCTGAAAAGTGAATGCATTAGACTATATTACTGACTTATTCATAAAGGTGATTTCATGCTTCAGGAAGTCAGGAAGTTTTCATGTGGACAATATAAATGCAGATGGTTCACAAATGATTGACAGTGAAGGTTATAGGAGCTGAAATTGGCTCATACCCTGACAGAGCTGTGTGTTCTTTCCAGTCACACCTGTCCCACTAATATGTCAGAATTTCTTCACCCAATCAATGCAAAAACCCTTTAGTAACTGATCCTCTGCATCGACTTTATTGTGCTCTTCTAGAACAATTTCATCCAATTTTAGGATTAGCTTTATGCCAGGAATGCTCACAAATTACAGGCCTGTAAACTATCTCGGATGGGGGTACTATAGTATAGCTATGATGTATTCTGCATAGTGTCTTAAACTGTCAATTCAAAATATTAGAGCTGTTAGCTATTAAAATAAATTTAACTCCATAAATCAAAAACTTCAGATGGAACTTCAGGGGAGGGGTTGGAGGGGAGAATGCAAGGCGCAGACCCCTTTCGCTCGTCCCATTTGGGGGGGCAATGGTTATTTTGAGTCAATATAGAATACTTGAAAGGCCTTCCAACCATTACTAATTGCATCCCTGTACCTCTCTGTTCAGGACATGCTCATTCATTATTTTTACTATTTCATTTTTTTCTCTAGAAGCAAATCAATGAAAACATAAAAACATTGGGCCTGATTCAGACTAAAAAGGTGCTTGAAATTAAGAGAGGAAGGTTACACCTGGGCTAAACCATGTTGATTACAGGGGAGTCATATTTCATTATGTTGCAAACAGTATTAGAGTTGGGAGGTGATGTTTCCTATTCCAAGTCTAAATAACAGTGTGATAGTAAAACTGGTCAGTATCTGTGTGAGCAATTCAAAGATATATCCCTGCATGAAAAGTATACAATTAACTTGACTCCCCCTGCAATCTACATGGTTCTGCCCAGGTGTAACGTTCCTCTCTTAAATTCAAGCTCTTTCTTAAGACTGAATCAGGTCCATAAAATGTATATACTATGCTAACCCGGAACTTCTAGGCATGGTAAATGACTCTGGTGAAAAATTATGGGTTGGACTCCTAAGCAAAACATCCTGGAGCCCCTATCTCGATTACTGTAAAGCTGAACAGGTCAAAGTAAGCACTTCTGCAGTTATTTCTGTGGGTGAGACAGGGGATCTGACCTTGTGCCCAGACAATATAGACTATATAGGTCAACTACAACAATGCCAGAATACTATAAGGTTATAAACATGTTTTAAGCATATTAATTGTTACTTCTTATCTTATTTATTTGTCCATCCTACACATGCGCAGTATAAGCAGTATCAGTCCTTGAAATGTCTAGTCCTGAATAATATCAGCACTACGTCAAGCATTCCTGGGGCTAGATTTAATAATCTGCGGAAAAGGAAAAATGGAGATGTTGCCCATAGCAACCAGTCAGATCTGACATTCTCTAGTATGTGATAGGAAAGTGAGAGCTAGAATCTTTGCCACATGCACAGAGATCTGACAGTCAGTGAACTCCCATGTCAGTCCCCTCTTTTGTGCGGATTGTACTTGACTCTGTATGACCGCTGAACCACTAAAACCCGCTCCTACTGTAAAATTTCAGCGCACACACTCCCCACCCCCACCCACCCCTCGCCCACCTTACGGAAATTAGGTGGGTGGAGGGGATGCACTACCCTGATAGACGAATTTCTATACCCTAACATCTGTGGCATCATCTTTCATACTTTCCATACAACAAACAGTGCAACCTTCAGCTGGGTTACCCTGCCAAAACTTTGATAAAAACAAGCTCTCACCAAATTAAATATATTGCATATTAATTTAATTTTTATTTACATTAACTAAGTCTCCTTTTGAGTTACTATATAATGAAATAATACATTTTAACTTTTAAATATTTTACTGTGTTTACAACACTTTCACAAAGTTGTGTTAGTTCTCCTGTCTGAAGGTTTTACATCTTTTCATGTTAATGCTTTCATATTATTTTTTATTTAATGTTTCTCTAATTTCATCTTATTTTCCAAAATGAAATATTTCCGTGAAGGAACAAAGAACTTAGATTTCAAAGCAACTAAACTGAGTTTATTTTATTACTCTTTTTTTTTTTTTTTTCTGTAGCTGTGGACAAAGAGTTCTTACTATAATACCTCATAAGGGATTTCTGAAAATAAAAATGATATCCCAAGAGGCATAAAAATGCTAAAAACACAAGTTCATAGTTTGCCACAGACATATAAACAAAAGGAGACAACATTACATAGAGAGATGATAGATTAAACATATCTTGTCCTTTTATTTTTGTTGAAAGGCTTCCAGAATTTTAATAACTTTTAAGTCTTCTTCAGGGATTTCAAGTAATTCAAAGCATTTTGCTTCTAAGTATCTCTAAGAGATAAATCTAAAATTCCTGAGGATTTTCAATGTCAGTGCCAAGGAAGGGCAAGTATTTCTGGAAAGTATAGAACAGATATTATAATAATAATAATAATAATAATAATAATTTAATATAGAAGAAGGGGAACATGTGTTTGTATTGAGATTTTAATACTAATGAAGCATTCATTTCCATTTGCTAATTTTGAGCTAAAAAAAAAAGTATATGCCTGTGGCCAATAATGTCTCTGTACAAAATACAGCACTACAATATCAATCATCCATACAGAATGTAAAAGTTTAAGGGTAGATTCTATACTGTATGAACAGCACATTGCAAAAAACTACATAACGCAGCCCATAATAATAATAATAATAATAATAATAATAATAATAATAATAATAATAATAATTTAATATAGAAGAAGGGGAACATGTGTTTGTATTGAGATTTTAATACTAATGAAGCATTCATTTCCATTTGCTAATTTTGAGCTAAAAAAAAAGTATATGCCTGTGGCCAATAATGTCTCTGTACAAAATACAGCACTACAATATCAATCATCCATACAGAATGTATAAGTTTAAGGGTAGATTCTATACTGTATGAACAGCACATTGCAAAAAACTACATAACGCAGCCCATAGTGGTGGGAGATCAAATCTGTGATGTTCAGCTATTGTAATAGAGAAAATTGGCACAGTTCTTGCCTAATCCAGTCAATGCGCACAATATAATTTACCCCTTAACATCTTTGAAAAAGTCTTTCAAACCATTCTTGTTGTTAAACCTCACATTTGTCATGCACTGAGCACATTGTCAGTCTGGACACAAACCATGCCGGACCAGAGGCGTGGAGTCTAACCACAAGGCAGGTCTTCACCATGTGTTCCCCAGAGGCAAGTGGCTGGTTGCGGCCCCCTGATGAGTGCACAGACAATGAGACAGTGAACAGAATCCGAGCAGTGTAGGAGTAGTAAAGAAAGGTGGTGGAGTTAAGGCTTCTATAAGTGGAGACAAGGATGAACAACAGGACACGAGGAGTGCTGGAACTGGAGCCATGGAGAGTAAAGGAACCATAGATACCAGGAGTATAAACAACTAGAACCACAATGGGATCTGGAACCAAGGAAAGGTTAAACGACCATGAAGCCAGAGCACACAAGTAAAACTCAAAGATACAGGTGAAAAAAACCTGTTGCTCTGACAAGGACATGCATTGACTGAGGGGTTTAAATAGAGATCCTAACCAGCAGAGCAGTGATCACACTGGTGCAGATAACAGCTACAGCTGAGTGAGAACATCAGGAAGTGCAAGTGACAGGACATACAAGCAGAAATACACAAAATGGTGGTTGCTCAAATTAATCTATAAATTAATCCATCCAGTGGATGCCCCCTCCTTGTTTCCATCCAGTGTTTCTGTCCCCTCCTTGTGTCCATACATTATTTCTGTTCCCTCATTGTGCCCATCCAGTCTTTTTGCCCCCTCTTTGTTTCCATCCAGTTTTTCAGTCCCCTCCTTGTTTCAATCAGTGTCTTTGTCCCCTACTTATGTCCATACAGTGTTTCTGCCCCCTCCTTCCCCTCCTTGTTTCCATCTAGTCTTTCTGCCCCTTCCTTGTGCCCATCCAGTCTTTCTGCCACCTCCTTGTGTCCATCCAGTCTTTCTGCCCTTTCCTTGTGTCCAAAAAGTCTTTCTGTCCCCTCCTTGTGTCCATCCAGTGTTTCTGCCCCCTACTTGTGTTCATACAGTCTTTCTGCACATATAGAGAGTATAAATGGAAAGAAAAGGCAAGAGGCAGCCCCTGGGTGACCTCATTAGGGCACCGACCTACCAGTAAACTTCCTGGAAAGACCTATTACAAATCCACCCCTGCAGATTGGATTACGGAGATCTCTTAATTTTATGCAACAAATTGTCAATCAGATTGAAGTATCAGATTGCCATGTTCAATAAGCTTGACATAATGGGTCTCCAAATACACCACCTTTACAAGATAGCATAGCACAGGCATAGACACCTGTGGCGCTTCAGGTGTTGTGAAACTACAAGCCCCATCATGTTTTGTCATATATGAGCTATACCTATGCTGTTGGAGCATTTTGTATGTCGTAGTTTCACCACACCTGCAGTGCTGAAGATTATCTACATCTGACAGTACATTGTCCTCTTCAATAATGAATTCACCTTACAGAAGAATCCTAATTCCAAGAACTTCATAGCATTTTTTATCCTATCATCATTCTATCAACAACATGAAGATATTCAATACTATAATGATCACATATGTGATTTGAAGCTCAAAATGACATCTTTACATATTTATACGATAAGTGCACTCTGTGCATTATTGTTACAGAATATGTCTCTCATGGTGCTGGATTCCTCAAAGAAAACATCTGTTCTCTGTTCTTTTGAATGGTCTGTGTCTGGTGACCAGTTGAGCCTGTGAATTCTTTGTAATGTTGCCAAAAGTCTTTTTCTTCCCTTTGTTTCCAGATTCTCCAACCAATTTCCTGTAAATGTCTATGGACAAGACGTGTGCCTTGGGTACCCAGGTTATGGAAGATAATCTGTAAAAAGCATGAGAACCTGTATCCAAACTGCATAACTAACTGGCATGGCTACTGTCTGCTAGAAGAAGCTCAAATTCTACTGATATTGTTCATTACATTTTCTGACATATAACATTTAAACTGCTTGACATAATTAAAATGTCTAAAATATGAAGTAAACATCATATAACACATTATAATAGAAACAAGAAACAAATGTATAAAATCTGATTTTGTTCCTTTAACTGCAAGGAACAAAATCAGGTCTGGTGCTCCATACCAAACAATCTATATGTGTCAGCACATACATAAACAGGTTAAGTTCACAATAATGGGTTGAGCTCACCTGCCCAGCGTCAAAACCCCTCCTGTAGGGGAGTCCCTAACTGCGTTGCAATATGTGTGCTTAGAATGTCTGTGGTAAGACAATTCCTCAATTTCAAAAGTATGCAGCAGCCATGTTTTTAAATTGAGGAATTTTATTCCTTCTGTATTGCAACACAGTTAGAGACCTATTTTGTAAGTGAAACCTCCTCTGTATACTTGTGCTGAGACTCAGTGTTATATATTGTTTGATATGGAGCTGTTTTTTTTCCATGTATTTACTTCACACACACAAACACACTTTCACACATTACATATCTTTGAAAAGAATTGAGACCTGTTTTTACAAATAATTTCCTTTTTACGTATCAACCCTTTATATAAACTTTATTTTCTTGATTGCTGTATTGATTCTATTTACTACTTGTGTCTTTTAAACAAAAAAGTTTTGATGTGTTTTTTTGTTTTTAAATTACACTCTGTGTAAGATGGTTGAGAGTCACATTTACTCAATAATGACAGCAGTTCTTCAACGATGGTGAGTGTTTATTAAGTTTCAGTCTTCTGATGAGTAGGTAGTAAAAGGTATAATTTCAGGTGTTCTCAGTCAGTGATAGAAACAAATTGTGATGTTCAACCTGGAACAGATAGTGTGCACTAGTATGACCTGCATCAAAAGTTTAATAATAAGAGAAAAATAGGTGGAAACTATTTTGAATTTTAGCAGGAATCAAATTAATTAATTGTATTCTTTGCATACAGGAAGAATACTTTGCTTTTACTTATAGTTATTTGACTTGAGCTGGATCCAGACCTACAGGCACCCGAGGACATTACAGCCGGCATTGTAGCGGGGAGCGTGTCTATAGGAAATTTGGACACTTATGTGTCCAGATTCCTACCTTAAGTTTTACGATCACGTACAGCTGCATACCTGATCATAATGGACCATCCCCCGTCTGTCTTTTTATTTACATCTGCATCTCCACCTTGACAGCAGAGATACGACAGTCGTAAATGTGGGGACAGCCCCTCTCCCATAACCCGTAGCATACGTAACAAACGTTATGTACACTGACCTATTCAACGGCGAAAGAAAGTTGCGCGCACTTGCTGTATGTAATTTCACATGTCGCATGTACCTGAGAATCAGGGCCCTTGTCTCTAAACTCTAATTCTGCTTGCAACAGAATACATTTTCCTTCCCTGAAAATCAGTATGATTATGCCCAGACAGGGGTGGATTGGCCATAGGACTTACAGGGAGTTTTCCGGATAGGCTGATGGCCTCTGGAGGCCACTCAGCAGCCCTTTTTATTTGAAGAAGATTAGGATGTTGACTGTCATGGGTGGTGGTTACTAAAATGATGTCTGTATAGAACAGTGATCATTAGGATGTTGTATGTATTGGGTGGTGGTCACTAGGATGCTCTTTTTATTGTGTGGCGGTAACTAGGATGCTGTATGTTTTAGGTGGTGGTAACTAGGATGCTGTATGTATTGGGTGGTGGTTGCTAGGATGCTGTATGTTTTGGGTAGTGGTCATTTGCGTGGAAGTGACTACCTGCATTGCACATAGTTCACTATACATTTCTTTATTGTATTGTGAAACACTAGTCAGTAGATGCTGTATTTACTTGTAACTCTTTAACATAACACTTGAGTGGAGATACATAACCCATATATTGTTCTACTTTTATTAAGGTTCTTTATTCTGTACTAATCCAGTCTACATATTTTTTGGACCTGTCAATAGTTGATCCCACCTAAATGTGGCTGCTTGCAAATTTTTTTCCAGGGTCACTTTAAGCTACCAATCCACCCCTGTGCCAAGGTGTAACTTTCCACCTGTTTTACTGAATCCAGTCCCATGTGATGTTCTGGGCGACCAGACCATTATGTTTATGATTGCTGAGGATACAGCATAGTGTGTAGTTAGCATAACTTTTGACCAATATGTCTGTCTGCAACTAAAGTCACAAATCCCTTCTACCTATTAGAAAACCTTATATAGGTCATACACAGCATATACCCTTGGTTCCCAAACTGTAAGCTATTGGGGTCTAGTCTAAAATGTTGACAGGTCAAAATGTCAATAATTGAATAATTGAGTATTGTATTAGTATTTGTTTGTAACATCTGTAAACTTAATGTAATGCAGGCAGCTTGTAAACAATGTTAGAAATGTTATTATATATATTTAATATCGACAATTTGACCTGTCGACATTTTGATTGTTAACATAACAACCGGCAAGGTGCTATGGCACCCTGAGTCCTGTGCACTGACCAGCTCTAGCCTTAGAGGAGACCTCACTGCAGGTCCTCTGTGGGTCTAATACACAGGACTTGCAGGGATAGAGGCCTTGCTATGAGGGTCTATTCATTTCTGTAAGGAAACATTTTGTAGGCCTCTCAGAAGTCCCGTATTTTAGATACATATCAGAGGCAGAACTAGTGAGTTGTGGGCCCAGGTGCAAAAAATATTCTTTGGCCCTGATGATATCCCAGGTAACAAGGTGGGAAACATAGACGATGGGTTGATGCCGGCTGTGTACCCATGTATCAGCATGGGCCCTGGTGCCGCTACACCAGTTGCACCAATGGTAGAGCCACCACTGATACATATGGCCAGGAACACTAGTACGCTAGTAAGCAATCTATTTGTCTTAATAAATACATACATACACTATATATGTAATGTGAGATATATAACTATTCTTAAATATTGTTATGAAACCTATATAAGCGCTTAGCTTAAAAAAATCACAATGTATAAATTCACAATGTATAAATTGTTCATTATTATTTTTCTTATATAATGCATATTCTTTTATTAAATCCTGTGTTTTCAGATACCTATGGAGTTCTGAGTGAATTAAATCAGATTAGTCATTAAAAACAGCGTGGGATAAAAACATGTAGAGTATTTTCTCATTCTAATTGTAGTAGCGCTGAATCTGACAGAATCATCTGGATCTAAACGTTTTATAACACACAGCATTAGACAAATGTACTTTGCAAATCGCTGGAAAAATAACCTTTATTTAAATTTAGATTCCAAAAAAAATGATTAACTAGATTTAAAAAAATTCTGCTGTAAATCTGGACTGTTTTATGTTTTGAAATGTCTTTAGTGTAATGTACAATAAAATGGCAGTTTGAGGAAATAAAAAAAAAACAAAAAAAAGAGGCCTTTTCCCTAGACGTTTTTATCATTTAAATAATGAACCGAAGAGTCAGAAAGGTCCACTAACAAAGTACACAAGACATTTCACAGTTTAAATGGGGGATGCTCATTCCAGGGTCAGGTGGGAGAGACATTAAAATAGTGTTTTTGGGGGCGTTCTTTTTTGGATAGTAATAACTACATTCAATATTTACTCTAGATCAGCAGTTTTGAACTGTGGTTTGCGAACCTTCAGTGGGGTAGCCTTCATGTCTTCATGGGGATGCCATCAGATGTCTGACAGACTGTAATATCCACAGACACTAGCAATTGTCAGTGTCTGGAGATCGCCACCGGCTGTAATACCAGATATGGTTTGCTGGTACGATGGTCTTTTTTGTGAAAGACCTTCGTACTACAATTGCCTCCATTGAAGAAAGTGGCTGTAATGCTACTGCTGGACTTTGCAAGTTATGCAAAGAGTCATCCACTGAAAGGTGTTTTAAGCTAACCTATCTCCCTATTCATCTTACATTACACATCTCTTTATATATACCACTTACATTACATATCTCTCTCTATATCCCCCTACTGGTGTAGCAAGTCTGCAAGCTCTTCACAGAGAGCGGTTGCAGTCTCCGCTACAATGGGTTGGTTTTAGAAATACAAAAGGTCCTTTTTCGGCTGTCTCTATTTGGAATAGGAAGCCTTTTTAGAATTTTTTTTATGAATGGGTGACTATGCCGATCAACATACTCACCCATTCATTTTTGCCAGATCTGCCGCAAACCCGCCGCTGAGAGCTCACCTCTCTGGGACTTTTAGTGTTAGGGGGGGGTTAGGTTCAGGCTCTTAGGAAAGGAGGGTTAGGGTCAGGCTACGGCGGGGGGCCCTTGGGGTTGAGCGGTGAGGGGGGACCTTAGGGTTAAGCTGTAGAGAAGAAGGGTTAGGGTCAGATTACGGAGAAGGGAGGGTTAGGGTCAGGCTGCAGGGAAGGGAGGGTTAGGATTAGGGTAATGGAAGGGGAGGGTTAGATCTACAATTAGAGGAACGGTTGGGTTTAGCTTTTAGGCTTACCTATCGGAGCACCATGTTCGGTGCTCCAGGGATCGATTGCTATGCCTCATCGAGGCATAAGCAATCGATATCCCAGCCAGTTCGAAGTTGGCTGGGAGAGAATGGACCAACACGTAACAGAAAGAAATGGAGGAAAACTAGATCTGTGGATGAGCACCCTACTGGACATAATAATCTGTATACACAATTTGTAGCATACTAACAATAATTGTGACAATAATTGGATCAGTTTCGAGGCCCTTTAAATAAGTTCCAATAAAATTATGTAAAAGTTAAATTTTTTGATGAAAATATAAATAAATACAAACATTTGTTGGTTTCCCAAAATCAAATAGAAAACTACCTACCACAGTCTGTATGGAAACATCGAGCATGATGTGACATTTGTACACATAACTATATTTGCTGCAATACCATAACCACAGTGGGTGTCCAAGACACTCACCTACCTACCCTACACTCATAGAGGACACACTGCCCCGGGGGAGCCCGGCAATGTCGCTCTGTTTAGCCTATCTACTGCCACAGTATCCTCTCTGCTCTCACATTAGGATGCATGCATAGTAGAGACCCCCTGCTTTGCATTACCTTGCCCCTTCTAAATTTGACTAAGGGTCCCATGGGGTTTAGGTCCTCCCTTGATTTGGTGCTCATATCTAATACACAAATCTATACCTTACAGACAAGTGTCAAAATAGAGGGTTATTGGACCACTCACCCTTCTCCCCCCCCCCCCCACAAAAAACAAAAAAGACG